>JAQFXM010006709.1:0-12843 GCA_034693345.1 Entomobrya multifasciata | reverse complement strand
AATTTTCGTAACCGAGGAGGGAGTAACGGTAAAGTAACCGTGTATACTCCTTTCGTCACGCACAGCAATGCAAAAATAGGAAAAATGTCAATGATCCCATATTTGGACATTGAAAGTTAGTAAATCAAGCCAACACGTGACACATTCATCTTAATTTAGTGTTTTTTACGGGCTTTTGTAACGGCATGTTCCAAATAAGCGAAGTCAGTATTTCACATTTTATGAATTTTACGACAGTTCCGATCTTCCTATTATGAATTTAGTAATTTTCTAAGCATTTTTAAAATTACGAGTTTTAAGATTTTTTCGTCTGGTCAAATTTTTCTTGTAATTGGTCATGAAAATGTATCCATATCCATAAATGGTAACGAATTGACGCGATCGATCGTATCTCAAGAAAGCCGGCAATAAAAATCAAGGTGAAGGGAAATACTGAAATGCCGATGAATGCATAATAGCATGCATAATGTGCGTTACGTATTGCGTACCGAACAGTGCAGTCTACAAAAACAAAGCAATTCTCGGATTGTTTCCTTCTAAGAACCATAATAAAACTAAGCAAGCATTTTTGACCGGTTGAGCCGAATGTAATGACTGGCTGGCCCGCTGGTTATGGTTGCGTACCAAGTACATACTTACTAACATCTATAAAAAATACGCTCGAACTTGTAGCACTTTTCCCCAAAATTGTTAAAGAGGTAGCGGCTCATACATTTTACCAAGGTTTCCAAACCGTAGGATGCCGATGCATTACTATATATTTTGTACTAGTAGTCTGGCCCGTCCCACCAAACTTTTATCGCTTCCTGAATCCAAGTATCGTATGACCAAGTCTTGGTAAAAATTTGGCAGAGAAGAGGCATTTAAAATTTCATAGTAAACTTCGAATACATCTTTTAATTTAGAATCAAACGATGCATATGAATCTTTTTGTGTACAACTTTACTCATTTAATTCCACACATACATTACTGAATTGATTACACACTACATTTACCGCTTCGGTTCCAAACGTTGCGTTTTGCAACGCAATTACCTTTTTTATCGCTACTTCTTTCTAACATTGTGGGAATTTCTAAGTGATGCGTAATGTAATGATGATGACGAGTAAATGAGGGTGGATGGTGGATAAGGAATAAGGATAAACATCAATTTTTGTCCCTGTTATGCACACAGGGTTGTATGTATGTCGCAACATTCATATAGGTACAGCATATGGATGGATGGTCAGATAATGGAGTAAACTGTATGGTGGTTGGTGGTAATGTATGGTAGTAGTACCTGAAAGTAAAATCATGAGCACAATTTAGATGCGTTTTGTTTGTATTTATGGTGCACCGTGCAGCTCAATGCATGAAAATATGTATACGAACAAATTACTACTACACGGCACACCAAAATCTTAAGACGACGTAAACGTAAATGTGATGCTGAGGATGATGATGTAAATGTGAATGAAAAGACGGAAAGCAAGGAGAAAGATTTTTTGTTGGTGTGTAGTGTGTATATTGGATGGAATTGGAATGATCGGAATCGGATGATGTGAGAGAGGTGCAAAAGGAACAAAATATTTATAGCATCCAGTTAATTTCTTTACACACGGACAGGGTCAGATAGACTTAACCTCTGCTCTGGAACAACCTTATGTACAATTCTTAAACTTGACTTGAATGTCACACAGCCGAGAAGGTCAAGAAAAAAGTGGTAATCAAATCATAAAATCCACCCACCAAAAAGACGGTGTAATTTGTCGTGTAGTGTTGTGTGTGTAGGACGTTGAATAGATGAACTCCAGTGCGGTGACCATTTCCTATCAAGAGAAATTTGCGTTGTTTTTTGGTGCCTGTGTGTCAGTACGTTGCTTTCATCGGTGGATGGGTGCAGCTAGCTATTTTCAGTGAACAGTGAACACTTTAAAAGCAGTCATACAGGTAATTTAAAAGAGAAAACATTTTGTTTTTAATTATTTACAAAGTTTGTGTGCATTTAAAAAAAAGAGTTGTACATTAACCTGATTAAGTTTTTGGGCCTTAATTTGTAAGAGTTGACATACAATATACATACAGGTAACATTAAATTTAGATTAACTAGTGACGTATCATTGGATCATTCTGATACATTTAACGTAATATCTTACGCTGTTACGCTATCCCTTGTTAATTTTGAATTTCGGTTATCGATTTTGATATATTTTGGTTGCCAATGTTAGCTCGGAATAGAGTACCGGGCAGTTATCTTTCTTATCTGTGTACTTGTAAGCTTTGAAAATTCTGAAAAGGGGAAGTAACAGGGAAAATGTGCAATTGTCATTTTATAATTTTGTGTTTGTTTGTGTAATTTTTTACAGAAATGATTCATCTTTAAATTTGCGTCCTGTGCGAAAATTCTGTGTCCTGCGTTGTTGGACTACCATACATACCTGAAGTAAAGACTGATTGCTTAAATGAGGGGTGCTTTCGAAATCGATTTATGTTTTGAAGGACTCCACTCATTCCACCTGACATTTTTCTAAGTTGTGTGGTCCAAGAAATCACAAAAAATATCACAAGAAATCACTTGAGTTTAAATCTGGAGAAAGATGGACGGGTAAATGAAAATTTCACTCTTTTCATTTTTTAGTGGTAGTTTTGTGTAAGTATGTGTTTCTTACATTTTGATGATGATAATTTTTCATTACAGATTGAGAGATAATATGGACGCCCCCTTTCCTGACTATTATCTGGACTTCATGGAGGTCGAAGGCGATTTGCACTGTGAACAGTGCCCGTTTGGTGTTGTAAATGGAGAACATGTAGTACCAGATCAGCAGCCATCGTCTAGCCGATCATTAGATGGAGTAGAATTATCCCGGAACGGAGAACCTGAAGGAAATGAAGCTTTACCAAGTCTGAGGGAACCAATTACGGGTGAACTAGATGCCAGTTCAAATGGCAATTTAACTGATGATGAGTCCATGGTTGATGGAGGAGTTCACCCACTTTTATTTCCTGACGTAAGTTGTAAACCAGCGATTCACATTATCTTTCATTAATTCGGTAGGATTAAATAGATTTGTGTAAATTAAATGAGCCTTTTTTCACATTTGTGTAGGTTGTCAAAGATGTGCTGTATCATTTACCTGCCAAAGATGTCGAGAACTGCCGTTTGGTATGCCGCGCCTGGAATACCGAGGCATGTAAAGTTTTGAGGTGCAAAAGAGTTGTTGTATTCGTGGAACCTGACGCTGTCAAAATTTACAACAATTCAATGCGGGAAACAACGGATTTCCCTCACGCTCAATTTGAATTTTGTATACAAGATTTCACTGGAATCGTTGACGAAGATTTACGTGAGTTTTGGACATTATTTGGACCTCATATCAAAGGTCTTGAATTCCGCCAGACCCACCTGTTTTGGCGAGACTTTCTGGAAGTGTTGGAAGAAAAAGTGCCAAATCTTGAAAAACTGGCATTGAGACATTTACCAAGAAACATTATGAGAAGCAGAAATGTCGCGAATGAAAGACATCAGCTTCCTTCTGTCAAGGAATTGCGCTTAGCCTCACTCCCAGGTGCCACCCCGGTTGCAATGGAAAGGCTTTCCGATCTCTTGAAGTCCCTACCGAATTTAGAAGTTATCGAATTCCTCCCTATCAAGGCTGGTGCTGTCAAAACCAAAGTTTCTACTGTGCTAATAGACATTTTAAGAAGTCCGGAGGTGAATTTGCCGAATTTGAGAAGTCTCAACGTAAGACTTGAGTTATCCACGGAGGGATTAGATGGACTGGCTTCGAAGCAGTTTCAATTCCAACGCCTTAGCCTTTCACTGGCTAATGGTGTGAAAGCAACATCATTCAAAGATCTCCTTTCCTCCCTTCGTCCAACACTTTCCGAGCTTAAAATATCATTTCCCGACTCATTTTCCAATTACCAAAGTTTCATCTCTCAGAATAGTTCAATGAAACCTGAAGAATGTGTCCAAATCCTGTCTAAATTGAAGTCTTTAAATATGAAAAACTTCAAAGGGTCAATTAACTTTATTCACAAGTTGCCCATCCTGCAGCATTTGGAGTTTACTACACCAAATCCCGAAAAGTCTATTCCTTTTGGATTCAGAAAGCCAGTTGGTAGTTCTTTCCCTCTTAGTCGTGTGGAGGACCACAGTTTGAAATCTCTTAAAATCATCTCATCATCACCCACCTGTTCGATTGCTGAAACCTTAACTTTGGACTCGATTTCAAGATGCTTTCCAACTTTAACCTGCCTCCAGCTTCATGGTGTGGATGATGATGGCCTTGGTGTTATTTACCGAAATCTTCCATTTTTGTCTGATGTTGAGCTAACAAAGGCTACTTGTACAGACCAAGGTTTGACTGGAATACCACTGGAAATTTGCAACGACATGGTGGAAACCAGTACGTTCATTGTGGTGCAGGCTGAGAGGTATCGAAGAGATCTCTTCATTGGAAGTTTACAGTGTAAGTATTGTACAGTACAAGTTTAATATTTAACAATGATCTGCGATCCATCGCATTTTAAAACAATTGTGTTTATAAAATATTCTATTTTTTACAGTTCTTCGTAAATTTTCCATTGTGGCCACGCAAATCTCGGATGCATCAATCGCTCTTGGTTTGGTAGACTGTAAAAATTTGAAAGAACTGAAAATCGGCTCTCCACTGGTAAGCTTGAATACATTGTTTATATACGATACTGGTTTAAAAACTGAAATATATTCCAGTTGTAGCGTAGCTTATATGTCATTTTTACCTCTTTTTGTAATTGCAGATCACGGACACTGGCGTCATATTTGTGACTGACAAATTTCACAAACAATTACAATTCCTAGATGTATCGGAGTGTACCGAAATTACTGAGCAAAGTAAATTTTACGCAGGGGAAAAACTTATGGGCAACTTAAAGGTAGCTGATTCGCCACAAGACCCCCAAAGTCAAACAAAACCAGTCACAAAAGAAGTAGTAGTTTGTAACCCAGACAGAGGAATTATCAAAACCAAAAGGGCGACAACAACAAGTACATTTGGGCTTGGAGCATCAACAACAACGACATCACATTCCAAATATCTTGTAGAGGACAGCGAGTTTTTTGAAGAGCATTCCGAAGATGACTTACGAGAAAGGGGTTTACCACATGCTGTATTTCCTGCCGATCATAACAATAGACTAAGAATCATTCGTATCAGGGAAGCCTTACGGCGAAATGGGGATTTTATGAGAACATTGCAGAGAATGGGATTACAGCAGTTTCGCCAACTGTTTGGAAGGGAGTTACAAGATCAAGAAATAGCAGCTCCCGAAAGAAACGTCGTGAGATTTCGAAGACGTAATCTTGTGAACTTGGAGATAGGTGGAGTTATGAATGTTATGTTCCGAAACGAGCCACATGTGGAATTACCTCGACGGGGAATTCCTCAAGCAGAAGTTGAAGCAAATTTTCGTCGTGAGAATGCTTTAAGAGAACTAAATGAAGAAAGGGAAAGACACGAAGCAATTCAAGTAATTTTTGAGGAAGACGATGGTGGACCAGCGGCGGCAGGTGGAGGGGGCGACATGGGACCAGGAAGATTACCGGAAATCCACCTTGCAGAAATATTTAGGCTTGGATTGAGGCTAGATGATGTTGAATATTGGCTGCGTAACAGGCTACTTTTTGAAAGGGAGGAAAACGGACATCCGAATATTGACCCACCTATGCTTCGTCAGCTCCGCGCGGATGTGTTATTAGCAGGGATGAACTTGGTTGAGGATGAAGCAAATGCGGCTATTGGAGGAGAAGACGAAGATCTTGATTTAGAAGCGATCCGGAGGGTGGTTATGAATGCCTTCGGAGATGATTTGCCCTTTGAAGGCTAAAGAGAGCATAAAAATGAAATTTTCTGTTCCGCTCATTCAACTTTTTTGGTTGAAGAGTTGAATACCTTGCTATATGTCATCATTATAATAATTAATGTTATTTAAACAAAATACATGTAAAAAAGCATAAAAAATACGAAAAAATATAAATTGAAACGAACATATATTTTGTAAAAATGGCAAAAAATGATGAACTACAATACTTCTAGTATATTCCCGAATATAGTGATATGTGTCAGACTGGTGAACGTTCTTAAAATATCCTGGTATAGTTTTGTAGACTATTTAATTAATTAACTTTAACTGTTAGTCAGTCAGTATTTGATCCTGTGTAAGTAATGATGATAAGTTTAATGATAAGTGATTCTTATACAAACTCGTAACGTAAAAGTGCTTATTGTATTGCTACTATTACCACATATTATTCTTTAAAAATTGATATAAGCTTTGTAAGTGATTAGTACTTTTCATGTTTATTCTTTTACAATTAACTTAAGTCGAATAATCGAGTGTTAATTTGATGCAATCAAAATATTATTATCAAGCGCTACTATATGAATAAACGAGTTCTTAATGCGAACAATTTGTGTGAACTGTGAACCATTTTTTCTCATGTAATAGTGTGTCATCTATCGAAGTTATATATTCATAAAAAGCGTTTATTTTTAAAATGACCGAATTGAAAGCTGATTTGTATCCTGTCCAGAAACCCTGTCATTCATTTAAACTGATGCATTAGTTGCTTCAAATGTCATGAAGATGCTGACCACAAAAAAAAAAGATTTCATTGGAAATGTATATCAAGGAGGAATTCAGTTGTTCTGTCTGGGTAAATTTTTTGAACGTTAATTTTTCGAATGTCAGCTTGTGGGTGTGTGGAGGTCAGATAAGTCATTCACAAATGATAAGTTAAAGGTAGTTTTGATATACTCTTTAGTAAGCTAGTAAAGTTGGTATTGCATTACATCATCATCGGTAAAACCTCCAGAGCTTTTAGATAGACACGTGCGTTTGTCATTAAAACTCTATTTTGTCTTCTAGCTTAAATCACGTGGTTAAGTTTAGCGTTTACCAGTAACCTTATTCAATGGCACAACCGTACCATTCATATTTTCAAATGATAAAGATGATCCACAAATTAGTGAATGTTTTTTTTGCTTTGGGTACATGGTACATTAATTCCTTAATTCGCGTACCACTTCACCACAGACGTACGTGACTTTAGTTCCTGCAATGGTTTTTTGTCAAGTTTACCGAGACAAATCAAAATAAAAGCCGGAAGCAAGTCAAGTTTTTGCAAAAGTAAAGGTAAAGGCATTGAAAACATTAGTGATACTTTTTGAGCAGTGCATACTAGTGCTAGTGCACAGCGCATATCTGTAAAATTCATCTCCATACATTGAACTTTTGTAACTACTGATCATTGAATTTCAATTGATGGATACAGACTGATTCGATACACAAAGTGTACTTAAAACTTGACTAGTTGCACGATACCTTGTCGATATGGTGTGGATTGTGGATTATTGTGGATATCAAAACAAATGCTACATGCTAACAAGTTTGCCTTGATTATGATCTGCAAAAAGGTAACAAGAAATGTGTAAAAAACGTTAAATACACTAACTACCGATACATACATACATACAGAAATGCTTCAAATGTGCTTATTTGTATCATTGCGTCGTTTATCATGGGTTAACTGTTTTTAGATTGGAAAAGTTCTTTGTGAACTCGTTGATCGAACTATGAGTGATGCATTTGCATAAATACCTTTGTTATCATTTTTTGTGGCTGCAAGTACAAGTACAACTGACCAAACAAACCTGTATAGCGTCATGGCATGCGCCGAATGCTCGATTGAATCATATTATCATAACTTCATTCATTTCTAGTGCAATTACTCTTACTACTCATCCCGTTTAAAAAAATCTGTGGTCAGTAATTACGATACGTGTATTCACATAAGCAAAATTTAAGGTTATACGATTTTTTTCAGAATAATATTTCAACACGAAAATGGAAAACTGGGTAAAAGTTTATTTAGAACAGAAATTTCAACAGTATTAAAGTTAGTATTTTTTGGTAACAAAACAATGATGAATGCGATAATGTATATAAATTCCAACAAATTAAAATAACGATGAAACAGATATATATAATTTCTTTTAGTTTAAAATTAAATGTTTACTTTTACTTAACTATAACAGTCTCATGAAAGGGAGTTGTTTATCCCAAACGATTAAAAAAATTAATGGCAAGGTCACATGTACAAATCATAGCACACGTCCGTAACAAGCGGAACATTCTCATTGAATGGAACAACCGGAAATAGATGATGAAGACGAGTAGCCACATCCAGTTTGGATTGTTACGTACTCCTTATACTGCTTGCCCCTTGACTTGCAGTTGTTCAAGTGCACGGACATATTGACTGGGAACCGTTTTACGATCTTTTTTAAGCAATCCCTCCTCATCTTTTGGAATAACAAATAGCATACAATTATATTTGAGTACTTTTATGTGCTCATTTATCAGCCCATTAAAGCTGTAACATAAATATTTATATGCTTCATATTTTTAATACCAAAGTAGATCCCACGTCCAACACGCGCAGATTTTTCATTTGAAGAAAGGCCAAGTATCCAGTGACGTCAGTCAATGGAATTGTACGATTTTCCAGTTCTTTGATTTCCAGTCTTTGAAGATCTAAATGAAAATTTACATTATGAATATTTTATAATGAAATATGATACTTGAGTATTTACATCATTGCAATGCATTGACATTCGACCGTGAACATTTCTGTGAATTTTATTTCAAAGCACTTCACATGCCGAGCGTATCAAAGTGAAGATAAAATATTTGCAGAAGAGTGACATCTCTTTTTCTATCGAATTCATACGAAATGTATGTAAGTCCACGTATATCGAAGTATTAAATGTGAAAGGCTTGAAGAAACAAAGTAGGGTTTGAAGGTATGATTCTACGAATTGAATTTATGTGTAGGTTGGTAGAATATTTGTCTTACTTTTTAAACTAAGAAGTGAAGGCTTCCTTCTTACATCCACCAAGTCAGTTTCTTCAATTTCAGACAGTTTTTTCTTAGAAAATATGGTATCATGAGCTTCCACATCAATCCCTGTAAGCATCTTGTCTAGAGCCCGACATGGGGCAAACGCATCCGCATAAACATAAAATGAGAAATCCTGTATAAAAATCTTCAACTCTCTCAAGCACTCCAGACTTCCAAATATCGGACTGGCCATGCTGAAAGGTGTAAGGTTAATTTCCAGACAAGACAGTTTCGGGAACAAAGAAGGAATTCGTTTGGCAAAATGAACACAATTGAAGCCCGTGGGCAATCTCAATATTTCCACACTATTAGAAGAAGAGTTATCCTTTTGCTGTTCATCTCGAATGCGAATTGGAATAAAAGAGTCTAGCCACGCGAATCCATTTCCAGGGATTCCACATGGAACATCCAAATGTAAGCTTTTGAGCTTTGGTAAATCCTTCTTGTACGAGACAGTGGAAAATTTCACGTTTCTCAGAGAATCATGCCAACCTCTTATATGTAACTTTTCCAACTGTACCATTGAACCAGTTGGAAATTCTAAGGAAAACTCGCAACCTTCACGAATATCAATCAATTTCAATGTTTTCAGAGTTTTTTGCTGAGTTTGTAAAAGTTTTGTAAGTTGTTGTCCAGAAAACTTTGATGACTGTAGGAAAAGTTGCAAATGAGTGAGTTGAAACTTGTTTTTCAATTCTGTAAGCGTTGTTAATAGATTGTCACTTATTTTAACACTGAAAATAAGATTTCGCACGTTATAGCTTCTAATATCGTTTAAAAAGTTTGTTACAATTCGGTCAATTTCGACTTGAGGTGATTCCTTGAATTTTGGAAATAACAAGCCAATTTCCAGCAGTCTTGGGGAACCAGCTAAAAATGCTCTTACAACATCATTTCTCCCATTCTTCACAAACTTTTCAATGTTCTCTGACGAATCTTCAAAAATCAATGTTTGTAATCTGGGTAATCTAATTGTTTTAAAATAGTCGCGAAGAGAAATCAAGCTGCTATCTTGTTGAATCTCAATGTGGAGATGAACCAAGTAGGGATGAAATACTTGGAAAAACTTTTTCAATGTGCATTCATGCTCCGGTTTCCAAATGTCTTGACATAACCTAAACCTCACAAACGGGCCAGGAATGGGGTATTCACAGTTGCCAAATTCATCTTGTCCAGCAAAGTTTTTGAGTTGTCTAATTAACTGACTACATTTTTCTTCTAGTCTCCAAAAGTTGTACTTCCTCACGGCCACCACAAGTTGAGGTCGTTTCTGCATGTGACGTGTAGCAACTCCGTTCCATTGTTTGCACACTAAACGAACTTTTTGCAAGGTGAAGTCATCGGTTGACAAATTCGAAAATATGTTTTCAAGAATCTGGAAAAAATGTTAAACATTTAAGTTTAATAATAAGTATAATTGAAGATTGAATTGATTAGTCATGATCAAATTATCTGATAGGCTTGCTTACATGGTCGATTAGCAAAGCGTGATTCACACCTTCACCTTCCACATCATTGCTTCTGGACTTGATAAAATCTTTCCAATGAAGTTTCCCTAAACGTTGTAGCTTTTCCATTTTAATTTTTAATTAAACTTCTCTGTAATTTTTGAGATAGAGATAAACCAATCTCTGATCACCGACTAGAGAGGAAGGATTATAAAATGGTTCTTGAGTTGGGTCAGAAGCGTAAATGCGTTGCGTTGCACATCATCATATTGTGATGCTTTCAGTTTTCACATTGCACACATCAATGCCCCAATGCACTTTATTTGCACTGCACTATCTCGATTCTAAACACAGCACACACACGCACGAAAGCATGCATAACAGGAATTCACCATCAGAAATGGAAAGTGAAACTTCCGGTTTCACCGCATAGCCAACTCGACTTTCTGAAAACAATCACAGTAATTAACTTGACATTTACTTCACACAACAATAGCAGAGAAATAAAACTTGAAATGAATTGAATCATGTAACATCGTAAACATCTAGATAACATTATATTATATTGTGCACCTGCTTTATCTATTGTGGAAATGCAGGTGTAAGCTATAAATTGTGACACTGTCAAAACAATCGTAAACTAATGTTGCATGTGTAGCATCTAAACTAGAATAATGCTCATTTTATAACGTAACACACTTGATCTTGATTAACAACATTGACAACGATGTACTTAACGTAGAATGTTTGTACTTTAAATGCAAACTCATGTCAAAAACCTTTTAAATTAAAGGTAGAGGAAAACATTTATATCTCGAATGAGTATCATCTTTAACCAGTTTTTTGCAAGTTGATACTGCGCACTTTACTACCTGCCTTCAACTGAAATTGTTAGCGTTGTTTCTAATTTCTAATACAAAGTTTTACTATTTGCGACTTTGCGACTCACATCTCACATATATTCCGTTCCGGTATGACGAACACAACGAATTTATGACAGCTCTGCTCTAACACTTTTGTTATGTTACGTTACAGCAGTCACGGGCGGAATACAGTTTAATATGCATAACTACCGGAAGGGCGGACTTAAATATGCAATGTCAGTTTGTAATTTTTACATTGACAAAAATATCATAAACTGAACAAACGTAGAAAACGATGAGTCACATCACAAGAGTGAAGGAAAAATTTCCTAGTTAAATCGTCCACACACATATTTGAAATGAGACTAGAACCTCTCACCTGGATAATCATACACAGACACCTGCACACTCTACTGAACTCCAGAGAATTTCTTAAAACAATGTAAACATGGAAGAATTACAATTTCTTGAAAACAATGCTTACCTTATATTGTAATACGATATTTGGTCGTAAGTAGAGATGTACAACTACAGGTTTTATTAATGTCCCTGTTCCAACACCACATCGTATGACCAACCACCATAATAATCATGCCGTCAGTTAGGCAAGCGTAATATTATTTTTCATAGACGAGTTGTTATGTGTAGGCGCACTAATAGAATGTGATGTGAGATGCTCCTGCCTTCTTGCACTTACACAGGTAGTAAGAAAATAATGACGATGATAAAGATAATAATAGTTACCGCATAGTTTTGATAAAATGATGATGAGATGGTAAAGTAAGGAAAACCTTTGATAGCGAGGTGCTTCATTGTGGAAAAAATTATAATACTGAAAATACTACCGCATGAAGGAGCAAGCAATTCTCCAAAATTCCATAATCTAACTTGTATGTAATATTGTGGTATGGTAATGATAGATACAGAAGTACCTATTTATAGTACAGTACATAATATTTTTTTTATTTGTAACCATCATAAAGAATGGAGGTGTGCAAATGCAATGGAAAGGTTTAACATTAAAATGCTGTGAATAATTCATAGATTTGGTTGTTGCGTAAAAAGTAATCTATTTCTTGTGCAAAAATCACAAAATGTGCATAGCATTTTTTTGTACAATTATGTTGCGATTATTCCAATTCTATGTACATTGTTGATATAACTTTTTCTTCACAAGTTTCATGTTCCAAGTTCCAACAGGTGGATAATGGATAAAAAAATTATAGATCTGTTATGCACAATAGAAATAACGTTCCTGCATTTTTGTCGCGTGCTCAACTAAAGCCCGTAGATTAATGCTACCTTATTTTTTTGTGTGGATCATATTATGCAGATTTCTTCCAGACACCATAAACACATAACACATCATCATCGACATTATGTACTTCCATACAATGAAATTTCTGAGGGGTGTGCTCTGCATCTCTACAATCTACACCAAAGGATGAGACAATCATTTTATACAAGAGTAACATATAATTTGCGTCAATCTATTATTGTAACATTGCATGCTAGTTAGAAATCATAATACATATGGAGTGATTCCACCGCAACAACGGCATACATACTATACGTTACACATTCTGCATGCATTGTAAATAAGTA
>JAQFXM010006708.1:0-12844 GCA_034693345.1 Entomobrya multifasciata | reverse complement strand
TTATCCGGGTATCCATGTTCCCTATTCCAATGTACATGAAGTTGATCCTCTGTGAGAAAATAGGCATGGCAATCCAGCTCAGTGCATTTTACCTTTTCTCCAACATTGTCAAGTCTGTTAAGGTCATGATAGTTGATATAATGTGTTAAAGGAACAGTGTCAATATTTGAGAAATGCTGTTGACAAATGGGGCATTTAGCTTGAATTTCAGGTAGGTTCAAATGTTCTTTGAGGTAATGATTCACAAAGTCGTGTTTCAGAAACGTTTTATAATCGCACCTTGCACAGTGGAAAATTTCACCCTTTTTAAAATTCTTATCTTCTGACAATTTTTTTTCATCTGAGTGCTCCAACTCGTGGTCTATAAGTTCCAAGGCGTAATCAATTGCAACATCGCAAATTGGACAAGTAAATTTGCTATGTAGCTTTGAATGATTTTCCAATTCTTCGGATAAAGGAAATTTTTTAAAACATTTTCCAGATTCAGCAGTACATAAAAATCCACTTTCACGGGAGATACCTTCTAGTTCCAGTGTTAAAGAATTAAGGGTCAGATTCAACGTCTGCACACTCTGTGCATTAAGTCGTAAGTGACCTTTGGAATGTTTGTAGATTTCATGCAACTTGGAGTTGTAAAATTTGGTGGAAGTGCACTTGCTACATGAATATACATTTGGTTGACAATGACGAGTTCCGGTTCTGCTCTGGTTGCTTTTTTGCTTGACAAAGTCATCATCGTCTTCACCCGAAGAACGGCTGGTATATGACAACTGCGAATCCAAGTCAGACCTGTCACCATCATTTGTCCTAAAAATATAAAAAACACGCACCAATTAATGTAACTTTTTAATTACATTTTCTATTTAAAATAATTCTTAAATATAATAATTTATTACCATTACCTTTTAAAAAACTCATTCTTAATCTTCACTTCCAGCTCATTATCGTCTTCTGTGGTGGAAGATTCAGAGTCCGTGTCGATTGATTGACTGCATGAATTGCTATGAACTTTAAATCTGTTTCGATCAGAGAAAGTTCGTTTGCATCTAGAGCATTGAAATTTTGTGCGAAGGTTTCTTCGAGTCAGAATACAGTTTTGTCCTTTAAAAGCTTCTGGTATTACTCCATTTCGAGATGGAAATGGTGACAAGGTTGACGTTTTAAGGATTGGATCAATAGGATGATGTGGCGTCAGTGAACAAACTAATTTGAGATCAACATCCCCAATTTCAATATTTGGGGCATTGTGAGATTCTTCTGGTGGTATAGCTGATTCCTTTGGAATACTTTCACTTTCAAGCTTAACAAATGTCTGTTGATTACCAGTGGTTTCGTCCTGAGGCGTTACTGCTGTTTCTACATTTGAAAATTGTGTATTTTCCATTTCTTGAATTATCACATCACTGCCTGTTGAGGCTACATCATCGTAGTCATTATCGTTAGTTGAAACGTTACACGGGGAATTTTGGTGTTCATGATTATCAAAATTACTGTCAGTGCCATCACAGCAATTTTCAATTTCACCTGACAACAGCGATTCTACAGAAATCTGTGGTGAATTTGCTGGTTCTTCATTAAATGGTTCCAGCTCATGTTCGTTTTCTTGGTATTTGTCTTCATCGTGATGATGGTGGGTACGGGAACTGACTACGTTTTCGATTGAAATTCCTGCTAACTCTACTTCTAAACTGGCGTTTTGTTGAACATCGATCACTCGTATACCCCCTGGAATTTCGGGTTTAGATAGTTTATCGGAATATGAAATTGGTAAAACAACTCGAGGTGATTGTTGAGCAAAATGTAGTTTACATTTTTCCTTGAAAATCTTTCTAAACTCTAGTTTTCTCTCAAAATCCTCAGTATTTCGAAACTCTTTAATTCTGGAAGGTACCCTATCAGCCCATCTCATCACATTCCAAAGCTTGTCAACTTGCCAATTTAGCTGTAATTCTAAACACTTTAATTGATGGTATAGCTCACAAAAACCTTTTATAACTCCCTGACAGTCGTTACATGGTTTAGGAACACATTCCCCTAAAAGCTCTATAAACTTTCCATTTAAATTTAAGTGTCTATTGATAAAGTTCAGAAATTGTTTGTGTGTTTCGATTGGATTACTGGACTCAACCTTTCGTGTAGGGGGCTTGTAGCAATAAATGCACAGAGCTTTATATGATGAATTTAATGCAGTCATTTTGTCTTGACGATTTGGAAAATAGTACGATTAACTACCACAATTGGTATTTTTGGAAGAGTTAAACAAATTTTACATCCCAAAGAGTACTAGAAAACATTTATGCACCCAAACAAACTATACACTGACACTCAGCTGTGAGTGAGAAAAAGGCCAATGCAGTGAGTAGTGATGAGAATGATAATGAACTAATGAATAGAGATTCAGATGCACACAAGGTATTGCATAATAATGATATGAAACCAAGGTGAGTATACAATGAGCTAACATGAGTGTCTTTGTTATGCATTATTCCAGCAATTAAAGAAACGGTGGATTTTAAACACGTGTATAGTTTATTGTGATAGTATAAAAGAAATTGGTTATTAATTGCCAGAATGGTACTTTATATAGTCATGCATATATGTATTTCACGTTACCCTGAACTAAATATTTTTTGATTTAAATTTAAGGACATAAAGGGATTGTATGCGTATACATTTAGTGTTAAAACGTCTACATATGTTGTATTGTTTTTTTTATTACGTTATATGTTAGAGTACACAATATATATATATTAAAGTGTAAACGTTTAACACATAATTTAACATTCTTCCATTTCACCAACAAAGGAATTTCCGATAAAAAATATAAAACTTTTCGCAAATAAGCCAATAACTAACTATTTAGATTTTTAGATTATGTATATATTGTTCCATTTTTTCGATGAGACAAGATTAGTAGTGGATGTTAAACACAAATAAACCAGCGTAGTATATTTATTAACTAGTGGCTTTAAATTATGAGAATTTTGTATTCTAAATATCTTAACACATCATATCATACCATAACATGTCATAACAAATTGTGTTTACTCTATTAAAGGTTTAGAAGAATCACTAAACACCTTGATGTCTGTAACTAAGCTCCGTACACATGATTGATTTACGAAAGGTTTACGTTGAAAATAAAATACATATAAAATATTATGGGTTACTATTCATAAAACGAAGTTAAATAACATGGATAACTATTCTTTAAACGAATTATAAATTAGATCCACTATTATTCATTAGTCGAAGTAAAAACAAAATCGACCACTATTCGCAAACCAAATTAAAAATGGAAATCGAGTTCGAAACGGAGTTCGATAATGCTGGTCGTTCTTATAATACGAGAAAAAAATAAGAAATCATGAATAGTTTAAACCGCTCTTGTAAAAAAAACATACTTTTATTTCATAAGGATTATATTTCTTGTTTAAATTTTACATTAAAAGTACAAAAAACTGATTTAAACATATTCCCTTTCCAAAATCTGTTACAGTGTCACAATTCCAGCAGGTAAGCCGGCAGTAAAAATTTTGTTTTCATTTAATTTTCTTCCCTTTTCTTGACGATGCTAAATTAATAGTATCACACTTTCTCGCAACATCTTTAATTTCTTTATGCTTACTATTAACATGAATCCTTAAATTATGACGATGCGCATAAGCTACCCCACAAACTTGGCAGACAAACGGTTTCTCCTTCGTATGCACTCTCATGTGCTCCGTTAACTTTTGCTTTGAAAATATCTTCTTTCCACAAATCTCACATGCAAAATCCCACGACTCAGGACCCTCATCAAATTTGTAATGAACTTCAAGATGAGCTTTTTCCTTAAATGACTTTCCACACTGTTCGCAAACATGAGATTTCACCTCCTTCACTTTTCTAGGTTGATGACAATTTCTTACATGAACATCTAAAGTCATTTTGGTGAAAAATTTCTTTTCGCACTGCTCACAACTGAATGTTCTTGTATCCCTAAGATTACCCCCATGAGTAAACTCTGTATGTTGTACAAGTGCCCTTGCCGTTTCAAATTTTTTCCAGCAATCCTCCACATTACATGTAAACTTTAATTCCACCTTGTGCACTTTTTTACGATGACTACGAAGTATCCTTCTGTCATTAAAATTCATTCCACAATCATGGCAAATCGTATCTCCTCCACCATCCTCAATACTAGGACAACCAGATAAATTATGAATATCATCTTTGTGCTGCATAAGTTGAAAATCTGTTCGAAAATATGCCGAACACTTGTCACATTTGAAGGTCCCTTCTCCTTCTTCCGCATGCCATTCAATAAAATGGCGATACAACCGTTTTTTCAAATTACGGAATTCCCTATTTTTATTAGTATAGCTGTTACTGAAGGAGTGCCTACAAATTGGACACTTTTTCTTGTCCACCTGCAGTCCCAAGTGTCTCCAAACAAAGTGCTCAATGTACATCTCCTTCCTTCCAATTTTGTATGGACATCGACTACACCAAAACTTTGCTGTGGATGCCAAGCTCGTGTCATTCTTGACTTTATCCTGTGCTCCTTTTTTGACATGTCCCATTTCGTGAATAGCCAGATCAATAGCGAAGGTCTTCACTTCCTCACAATATTTACAAGGAAACTCGCCATGTTGTTTGGAATGAATTTGGAAGTCATCCTCCTCTCGAAATTTTTCCTTACAGGTATCAACCTCACAAAAATATTTTGCGTTGTTTTCAAAAACGACATCATTTACAGTTAACCCGTCCATGCTTATTTTTCTTTCACCTTTATTTAAATGGGATTCTGGAATGCCTGCTTCTTTCATGTGATTATCTATAATATGCTGTCTTACAAAAGTTTGGTAATGAAATGTCTTGGGGCAGTGTGGACACTTGTGGATACCCTTTTTCAATAAGTGCTTCCTTTTCCAGTCTTTAAGTTTTTTTGCAAATTTTTCTTTGGCTGCTTTATTTTCTGTGGTGTGATGCTCCAAATTCCAATGTTCATGTAGTTGGTCTTCTTTCAGGAAATAGGCATGGCAATCCGGCTCATCACAATTGACCCGATTCTGTGATGGGTCATCCAGTCTGTTGAGATCATGGCAATTAATGTAATGTATCAAAGGAACAGTGTCCTTGTACGGGAAACTCTGTTTACAAATTGGACATTTAGCTTGAATCTCTGGTAAATCCAAATGATTTTTAAGTGAGTGATTTACAAGTTGATTGTTTGAAATGGCCTTATATTCACATATTGCACAATGGAAAATTTCCCCTTTTTGGTATTCCTTATCTTCTAACAGCTTGTTTTCATCCGAGTGCTCCAACTCGTGGTCGATTAGATCCAGAGCGTGATTAAATTCAGTAGTACAAATGACACAAGTAAAGTTGCCATGTAGCTTTGTATGGTTTCCCAGTTCCTCTGGAAACGGAAATTTTCTAGAACATTGGTTCGGATCTAGAGTACACTGGTAAGGAGTTTCGTTTATGGTGACGCCAACACAATCCAGTTTTAAAGATGACATGGTGAGGACTAAGCTCCTAACGTTTTCTGAGATGATCCGGAAACTGCCATTGGAATGTTTGTAGTTGTTATGCATTCGGAGTGTAGAGTAGCCTGGAAATGGGCCGCATTTGGGACATTTACCACGATTTCGAGGTTCTCTTTCAGTATCACATCTTGGCTTTTCAGTTTCATCTTTGTCGCTCTGGTCGTCTTCCTCTGCGGAATCGTTGGAGTATGTCAGCTCCAAATATTCCGATTTGGGACGATAATTCCTTTAAAATTGGATTACTTTAATATTAACACGACACAGAACTTTATTTAAATGGTTATGGTTATCTACTTACATTGTCCATTCATCATCGTCATCATCTCCAACGTCGTCGTCGGGATCATCAGATTCTGCAGACATGTAATCATCATCATCATCCTGATTCTCACACTTGACCCCTGCGTCGTTGTCCACTGAGTCAATGTCGGAGTCCTCCATTTGATCTGAACAAGAAATGGTATGACTTTCAAATCGGCTGGCATCAGAGAAAGTTGCCTTGCATTTTGAACACTGGAACATAGTTCGAAGTCTTCGTTTTGTTCCCACGCATGATTCTTCTGCTTCTGGTGGGGGAGTTGGCAACGAACGCTTTTTTCTGGTTGGACGTGGGGGTGATGATGTTGGCGAGGGAGCCAATTTGACATCACCAATTTCAATATTTGGATCATTGAAAATTTCGGATAAATATTGATATTGATGGGGGGATACTTGTTCTGTGAGATAAGATGTGTTCTCTAATTCAACAATAGTCACAGGATCATCAAACTCGACAGGGTGTCCATTTTCGAGATTTTGACTATGAAATTGTAAATGAGGTTCCTTGCTGGCATCCAGCATGGATACCTCCGGTGTCGTTGGACTTGGCGTTGGAACACATTCCACAGAACAGATTTCCTCAAGTTGAGTAGACTCCACAAACATGATATCCGAACTGGTGAGCGGATCCTCCTCAAAATCTTGACCATTTGGTAACGCGGGACTGGAACAATTAATGGGCGAGAGATAACCATCATTGACATTAGTATTTTGATTGTCAGCATTATCAACATACATAGGTGAAACGGGTCTAGAATTATCGATGATTTGAGATAATTGTTGTGGTTCTTCATGTCTACTAGCTTCACTAATTGGTGTAAAGTCTGAATCGGGGTTTCCATTATCAGGAATCGTTAGGGAAGGTTCAGTGTTTAATTGATGTAAAAATAGGAGAGCCGAGAAAGATGTAACCCATCCTAGAAAAAAGTGTTCAGTCTTCTTATCAAATTCATTAATTTCCGGTGATCTTGTTTCAATATTTGGTAGTACGGCTGCTGGGGCAACGATGCCCTTTTTCAGTACCCCAGACGAAAGTGACACTGGCAAAACAACTCGAGGAGAGGTCTGTAAAAAATGTCGTTTACACTTTCTCTTGAAAACCTTCCTAAACTCCAGCTTATTCTCAAAGTGATCACTATTTTTAAATGCTTTCAGCCTTGACGGAACTCTATCAGCCCATTTCATTACATTCCAGAGTTTGTCCACTTGCCAATTTAACTGTAGTTCTAAGCATTTAAATTTTTCATACAAGTCACAAAACTTTTGAATGATTCCTTTACAATCGTTACAAGATTGAGTTGATTTCTGTGCAAAATTCAAATCCGCTGTACTATTCAAATGTAAATGTCTAGTAAATAATTCTAAAAATCTTTTATTTATGTCACTTCCGGTTCTGCTGGTGCAGTCATTGAATGAATCAACGTCGTTTAATCGATTGTCGTTTGCAACAGGCTTGAAGCAATAAATGCACAGATCGTTACAAATCACTCTTTCGGAATTCATTTTAATGTCTCACTAGTCAAAATTAATTTTGTAAGTCACTGTCAGTGTTAAAAATTAAAAATGATCAATTTTAGTGCACCTGTCTTCCCAGCACCTCTATTTCTTGTCTCTTGCTCAAGCTCAATACACCAAAAACAAACCTCAGCTGACTAATGAAATGTGATCACTCAGGTGTGAACGAACAAAGAAAGTCAACTTACCACCATGCATGCCACAGGACAGGACGCATTCAATTGGCTTTCGTTGACAATGAAAATTTCAACTACTACCGCATATGAAATTAATTATGAATGAAATTTAAATGAACTAGTTAGCTGAATAATTTGCGTTTAAAAAATAAAAAGTAATTTAATCCGATAATTGAATTCAAATTTAACAAATCTTGCATTTTGCACTTGACAATCTTATAACTTAAAAACATAAACCAATGAATGTCTCTGGACGATCCTCATTTCTTCAACATCAATTTCCGATCATAAAACACCCATTAAGAATCTTAAAATTATTTAAAAAATAAAAATAAAATATAACAAACTAATTAATTCTAATTGAGTTCACATTTTTCAAACTTCAAGTTCTCTAAATCCTCTCCAGAACCACATCATTAAAATACGAAACTTTCGTTTTAAAAATAAAGGAAAACTTGTACATTTTTCACTTTCCATTTCAATACTTAATTACTTGGTTTGTAATGGGTTTACATAAAATGGTCATTTAAATGGTTCTTTAATCTGTAACAATAACAATCTTATTTATGTTGTCAATAACATAGTATACTGTATAGTTTGTTAAATTTATCGAAATAACTTTATTTTCTAAAACAATAACAAAATACTTCTCCAGTATAAACATGAATCCAGATACAAAATTTGCATGTATAATTTACAGAATTTAATTAATGACTTTCTAAAAAACAAGCACAAATAATACATTCTTATATTTTTTCCTTAGAAAATTATACTACACTCCATCTCATTTAAATCTTTTTCCTTTCCTTGACGACGCAAAATTGGTAGTGGTACATTTTCTCGCAACATCTTTAATTTCTTTATGCTTACTATTAACATGAATCCTTAAATTATGACGATGGGCATAAGCAATCCCACAAACTTGACAGACAAACGGTTTCTCCTTCGTATGCACCCTCATGTGCTCCGTTAACTTTTGCTTTGAAAATATCTTTTTTCCACAAACCTCACAAGCAAAATCCCACGACTCAGGACCTTCATGGAATTTATAGTGGATATCAAGATGAGCTTTATCCTTAAAAGACTTTCCACACTGTGCGCAAATATGATGCACACTTGTTGAACTCGATGAAGCCACCTTTTCTTTAGCTTTATGAATGGAATTAATATGTGAATTTAAATTCATCCTTGAGAAAAATACTTTACTACAAAACTGACAAGTCCAATTTTCCCCCGTCTGTGGATCATGTGTAAGGCTGCTACCATCAGGATGCATAACCGTTACATGGCAACTAAGCTCTTTTATCGTTTCAAATTTTTTCCCACATTTCGAAACATCACAACTAAAATTCAATTCAAATTTGTGCACTTCTGCGCGATGCTTGCGAACTCCTCTTTTGTTGCTAAAACTAGCTCCACAATCTCGACACACAAGTCCTTGAACATCTTCATCCTTCGAAGCACTTGGATTTGTATGAATCTGATCGATATGCAGCATAAGTTGTATTTTCGTTCGAAAATAAGCCGAACATTCGCCACACTTAAGAACACTTTTCTTTCCACCCAAATCATCATGCCACTCAATAAAATGCTTATGTAACCGTCTTTTTAACAAAAGTTGTGCGCTCGAACGTCCAGTAAAATTATCAACAAAATCGTATCTGCAAACTGGACACTTCATCTTGTCAACTTCAAGGCCTAAATGTTTCCAAACAAAGTGTTCCACGTATGTCCCCTTTCGTCCGTTTGTGAATGGGCATCGGCTACAGCGAAAGTTCATTTTCCTTGGATCATCACAAGCTTTCACCTTCTTCTTCTGGCTCCCACTGAGGTCAACATGTACCATTTCATGAGTCGCCAAGTCTGTAGCAAAGGGCTTCACAACTTGACAAAAGTTACATGAAAAACTCCCATGAAGCTTGGAATGACTTTGGAGATCCTCCTCAAAATGAAATTTCTCTTGGCAACCATCCACTTTACAAAAGTATTTTGCTTTTCTTTTCGAAACAATGTCGTTGAATGTTAGCCCATCTTTCGTGATTACTCCATCCCCGTAAAATTTCCCTCCGATGAAATGTTTAGATTTTGAATGAGCTTCAGAGATGTGTGTTCTTACTTGAGTTGGATAATAGAATTTCATATGACAGTGTGGACACGAATGATTTTTATTTTCAGTACTTTTCCACTCTTTCCGTTTCGCTGCTTTTTCTACTCGGGCGATTTTATTTTCTAGAATGTTGTGTTCCATGTTCCAATGAAAATGGAGTTGATCCTCTTTCAGAAAATATGCACAACAGTTTGGTTCATTGCATTTCACCCGTTCTGAAATATCATCGAGTCGGTTGAGATCATGATAATTGATGTAGTGAGTTAACGGCACTTTACTTTCGAACGGAAAACGGTGCTGGCAAATGGGACACTTTGATTCAATTGAAGGCAGATCGAGATGTTCACTCAGGTAGTGATTTATAATTTCCTTTTTTGTTCGAATTTTAAATGGGCACCTTGCACAATGAAATATTTCAACTTCTTTAAAAATTTGCTTGTCCGCTACCGCCTCTTCGGTTTCTTTGGAATGCTCCAGGAGCTCGTGGTCAATCAAATTGATTGCATTGTTTACAGCAAGATCGCATTTGGGACAAGTGAAGTTTCCATACAGCTTGGTATGTTTCTCTAGTTCTTCCGGAAGTAAAAATGTTGTAGAGCAGTGGTCACACTGGCAGTCAGTTTCCACGTTTATGCCTTCCAAGATTAACGAGTTATGTGAAAGTTGTAGTTTACCAGCTTCGAATGTGCTCAACTGTAAATTGCCTTTGGAGTGTTTGTACCTATTATGGAGCTTCATGTAAGACCTGTGACCAAACGATTTAAAAGTTACTTTGGGAACACATTTGGTACAAGTTTGGTAATAGTTGTCATCCAACACCAGTTCTGCATCTGAGCTATCCTCAGCATCATCATCATCAGTCCTGGAAAAAAATAAGCATATTTTAAGCTATAATTCGAATTTGAAGTTAGTTATTTGTTTCTACCATAATATTTGAACATTATACTTACTCTCTTCCATTTTCATAATTATTGCCAGTTTCTCTACTCGAGGTGGGTTGCCTTCCTTTCTTAATTGATGATCTCTTATGGCGATATTTATACTTGTCTGGCAGCAGTTTAGATGAACGTTCTGTCGTGACCTTCAGCTCTTCATGTTCGTTGTCGGTGTCAATTTCAGATTCCGTATTAATTGATTGGCTACAAGACTTAGTGTGCAGTTCAAATTTGACCTCATTGGAGAAAGTGGCTTTGCATTTGGAACACTGGTACTTTGTGCGAAGACGTCGTTTTGAAGCCAAAATTGTTGTAATCCTCCGGGTTTGAGATTGAGAATGATTTGTGGGTAAATCTGTCGCCTTTAAATTTGGCGTGGAAGCCTCTTGTACTGAACTTTGTTCCATCGGAGTTCCAATTTTGACATCACAATCACCAGTGTTGGCAATCGGGGCAAGGCTAGACTCAGATACAATTGGTAATACTAAATGGTTGGTTGAAGGAGAGATGCTGAATTTCAGGTTTGTAGATGACTGCTCTTCCGCAACCACAACTGGAATTGGATTTTCGAAATCGATTGAATGTTCATTCTCAAATGTTGGTGTTGGCATTGGCACATCGAACTGGAGCACTTCTGTAACCACTTCTTGATTGACTATCTGCACATCAAGCTCGTTTTCAATGTTGTCGTTGTCGTAGTTATTGCTGTTGACCATATCTTTTGAAGTGAATTCGACCTGCGGTTCTGACAAAACTGGTGACATGGGTGCTTCTTCGACTTCATTATAGAGATCTTGACCTTCACTGAAATCCTCTTCGTTCATTGGACTACACTCATTAGCCAACTCTATTGATCCATTATCGTAGTCATTATTGCTGACGTCAATGTCATCATTATAAACAAGAGGCGACTCAGGTCGGGATTGGGATTCAGGGGAAACTAACAGCTCCTCTTCCACATTTTCATCCAACAACTGATTGTGAGGTGACATGGGAATATCCAAGTTGTACAAAAATAAGAGGGCAGCGAAGGACGATATCCAACCTAGCACAAAGCAGTGAGATTTCCTTGCCACATCGGTACCACATTCATTATTTCCAAAGGAAATTTCTGTTGACACGATGACCTCATCTTGTTTTCCCAACTCTAATTGATTAGTAATACGGGGTAATCTTGACAACAAAACTCGAGGAAAACCATTTATAATATAAGTTTTACATTTTCTCTTAAACGTTTTCCTAAAGTTCAATTTGCTCTTAAAATTATCACTACTTTTGAACGTTTTCAATCTGGAAGGCACTCTATCCGCCCATTTCATCACATTACGCAGCTTATCAAGTTGCCAATTTAAATGCAATTCTAGTCCCTTAATTTGATCGTACAACTGACAAAACTTGGTAACAATCCCGAAGCAGTCATTGCAAAGTTCCCTAGAACATAGAGCACTTTTACCACTTAGATTCAATAGTCTTTTAATTAAGGTTAAAAAGTGATCGTGGGTATTAACATTTGTATTTTCAGTTGAACTTTCGATATTTAAATGTCTATCTTGTGCAATTGGCTTATAGCAATATATGCAAACTTTTAATGACACTTGTTCTGGTGACGCCATTTTAATAACTTTAATGAGACAAGCATTTACAGAAGGCAAACAGAGTTGGTAAAAGTAAAATATTTAAGTATATCTGTCAAAAACTGTCAAAAATCTAATCTAACTAAAACCAGGTCTGTCATTTTTCTTGTAAAACGTGTCGTGTCTCGTGTTAGTGTTAGCTAGTCGTACATATATATAAACAGCACGTTTTGTGGTCAGCTGAGTTTGTGTTTGCTTTTGTGCGTTATGGTTTGTTCAGGTGCATCGTACCATGTGCATAATGAAAGTTTAGCTGTGTTTACCTGTGTTTACCTGTGTAAATAAATAAATGTGCGCATACCTGAAATTATATGCATACACGTTTTCATTTGATTTTAGAGATCCTATCATGATCGTGAACCACTTTTATTTAGTTAGTTTGATAGTTGATAAATTAGTCATAAAGAATGGCTGTTGGTTTAAAAATATGCATATATGTAGTTTAATTTAAAGATGGATTCCCAAAAAACCACTTTAAAAGTGCTATGCATTTATTGTTATAAGCCATCTACTACTACTACAACACATGCCAATCACAATCAATCGAATGGAGTTAGTACAAGTTAAATTAACAAAAGGTTTATAGAACTGTTTACTCGACATTTAAGCTTAACTAATCAAG
>JAQFXM010006707.1:0-12845 GCA_034693345.1 Entomobrya multifasciata | reverse complement strand
CACCTCCCCCACCCCCAACACCCCTCTCCCCCCCTTATGCCCACAACAGCACCCCTCAAAAACATCCCTCTCCTGAACCCACATCCCATCCACAAAATTGTAACTTGCCGCCACACAATCCTCCAAATTCCTCACCTGATGCAGCACCCCCGGGGGTACCATCACCACGTCCCCCACCTCCTGCACCACACTACTCACCCGAAACCTCCTCCGAGTCTCCTCCCCAATCCAAATATTTTTATGCAAAACCCACCAATCACAACCCTCCTCCTCCCCTAACTCCTCCCCCTTATGGTTATCCTTCAAATATAAAATTAACCCTTCATTATCCTCCGGATGGACAATATCCCATTGTTTCCGCCCCTGAAATAGAATATTTACGCTGGAAAACCGTAAATCCTCCATATGTAGCCCCAGGCAAGATTTCCGCTCGCTAAAAATAAACCCAACATTTGCAATGCAGTTTAATCCGGGGTGAAGGTAACTCAAAACTCCGCCCACTTCCTTCCATTTTTGATATGCTCCGCCCACTATGGCCATTTCCTCCTTTTCGTGCATGTCACTCATGTAGTAAATCCGACCTTCGGGGGGGTCACCTTCGGTATCCACCCATGTCACTTTGCTCCCTAAGAGAATCCGGTCCTCGAGGATATCCTTCTTCTTTTTTTGGAAGTCGACTTTGCGCCCACTAATTAAGGTCAATAGGCTTTTGGTGAAATTGAATGGTGGGGGAAGTTCCTCGGGGGACACATGGCCTATTAGGATAAATGGCGGGAGGATTTTTGAAAATACGCCGGAGGCGGAGAAAAGGTCGGTTACGGCGCTAACATTTAAAAAGAGAGCGCGGGTCATTGGAATTTTTTGGGGGATCGGGATTGGCTGGGGAGGAGGTGGCGGGATTTTTGAATTTTTTGAAATCTTTTTCGGTGGTGGCGCCATCTTTTGGGGGGTGGGGGATGGAGGTGGGGGGCGTTTTGTGGGGGTGGTGGTGGTTTTTTGAGGGCGATTGGGGTCGTCCACGAAAAAAGGGTATCCAAAGTCATTAAACGTATCTAAAATAATATTAAATGGGCAATTAAATTTAATTCTGATTAAAATGTAATTAAAACTTGTTTAAATGTTAATTAATATTTAATTAAATCTTACGGTGGTTTGCGAATTGTCTACATAATTGGTACGGATTATTTGATTCCTGCTTAACTGGTGGGGATTGCGTGGGCGGTGCGTGGGCGTTTAAGCTTTTCTTTAAAGTTGTCACAATACTTTCCTGGCAATTTCGAAACTTTTGTACCGCAACTTGTATCTCTGTATGCACTTGTTCTGCTTGTTTTACAGCGATTAAGCAAGGTTCACAAATATTTAACCAGGTGTCATCACCAAATTCTTCGGTAATTAAATTAGCTGACGGAATTTCAAGTAAGGTTGTTAATAGAAAGTTTTTTAGTTGGGATTGAGGTGAATTGTCATTGTCACTGCCACGTTTATTACGGCCTTTCTTTCGTTTTTTTGGGGAATTTTCGGGGAAATAGTTGGATATGTTTGGGGAACTGCAAATTATACAGGGATAATTAGCAGTTAAACTTGGGGGACTATTTGTTGAGGTCATTTTGATATAATTATTTATTTTAATTAGCAGGTAAACAATATTTAGTTTAAATATATATTTGACAGGTTTAGGTTTTATGTATATCAGATTAGCTTAGAGCATGCTGAAATACATTAAATGGATATATTGAGTGTTTTGGTATATAAGCAGCTGATATTGCATCATAAAAAATAAGAGTAAAGCTGTGTTTCTATTTTGTATTGCAAGTATATCGACAGGAAAACGACAAAACAAAACAAAAAAAAAACGAGCGCGAGCTGAATATTTCGTCTTAGAAATTTTTGGTCTTAGAAACTTAAAGTTTACTTGGTTTACTGTTTTAACTAATTATATAATTTATAAACTATGGAGGACAATAGAAAAATTAAAGAGTGTTTCTTTTGCTGTAAAATAATTTCGGTTGAAATTGATAAGTTTAATGGGAATATTGATAGTTTCAATGGAAATGGTTGTAAAATAACCAATATATTTAGAATAGTTAACTATTTAAATGTACCTAAATATTTAACTAGTCAAAAGAAAGGTTACCTTCAGTCGATAAGCTACTGTGAAGAATGTCAACAAATTGAAAGGCAGTTAGGGGATTTGTGTGAGGATTTAGAAGTGATTAAAATGAAAATAAATTATTATTTGGAGGAATTAACTAAGAAGATAGTTAATTGCTCAAAGGAATCGAATAATGGTGGAAATTTTAAGAAGAAGAGGTCAAGATTACAGAAAATAATACATGAAAGATGTAAGTTTTAATTAATAAATTAAAGTTAAATTAGTAATATATTTGTTGTCTTATTTTTTTTCGTAATTATTGGAAAAAAATTACTTTAATTGATTAAATTTTTAATTATTTTTTTATAACAGGTGTACTAAAAGCGAATAAGGTCAAGGTCAACCCACAAATACGACTAATGAAGGAGCATCCAAAGACTGAAATTAAAAACGAGCCGGTAAACGAAAAGGAAAAAAATTTCGATATTACTGATTTAAATATTGATATTGGACCTGTTATCCCCACCGCCCACGCAATTATTAAAGAAGAAAGTTTTGAGATATTTATAAATGAGGAACCCGAACATATTCAACAAGTTGACCAATCACAAGCTAGAGAAATATTCCTTTGTGCAATTTGTAGTAAAACTTTTAATTCTAGAGATATATTTTATGCTCATAGTAGAAACGTTCATAAAGTACAACCAATTGCGGAAAAATCCGATATAAATGTTAAGTCTACGGGTAAAGAGAGTCAATTAGTTAATGATAGACAATTTAAATGTACAAATTGTAATAAACGTTATCACCACAAAAAGAGTTTATATCGTCATCGGAAAATGGACAAATGTAACATTTATAAAGGTCAAAATACTAGTGAGGGAATATGGAAATGTGAACATTGTGGTAAAGGATTTAAATTAGAAATGTTTCTAAATCGACATTTAAGAGAAGTAGTAGCTTGTGGTGGTAACGGAAGAAAGGGAAAGCCGACAAAATGCCCAGTTTGTGGGATTCAATTAAAGTATGGGTATTATTTGAAAAATCATTTGAAAAGATGTAAAAGCTTAAATGAGAGTTTAGTACAAGTTGATTTAGATCTGGACGATGAAGAATTTATGGAGGAAGATCCATTGAAAATTTAATAGAAATATAATACATTCATATAAAGTGTAATTAGTTGTATATTTTAGATCCAAGAAATGTATGTACATTTCTGAAAATATATGTGAAAAATAAAAATTTAACTACTGATTATATTTATAAACAAATGTGGAATGTATATTTTTTCTAATTGTTATTTAAATTTACGTAATTAAAATAATTTTGGTGAATTTTTTGTCAAAGTTAATTAAATTATAAATTAAAGACGATCAGTGTACATTTGATAAGTTGACTAACCTACAAATTACTTAAAAAGTAACTATAAAAATAGTTAAATAAACTGAAATATAATGAAAACATAACAAACAATTTAGAATTTTTGCATGATTTTTTTCGAAATTCACTAAAATAAGTTACCTTTTTTAAATAAAAAACTATACAGAATGAATACGATATTTACTTTATTCATTAGATTTAGACTGGAAATCGTCAATGTTAATTGATTTATACATAATCGTATAATGCTTCTATAGTTTGCGTAAATACTTCAGCACCCAAAAAAGTAATGGGATACATAGTTTAAATAATAAAAATTATAGATTTAAATTTGGATTGTAACTGAAAATTTCTGTGTGGAGTTTAGCAATGCCAAGATAAACTTTGGTAGTTAAAACGAAAAATTGCTAAGATTACAGTAATTGGAAATCTTTGTTTTGAGACTTCATTTGAAATGTAATTTAAGTTCATAATAAGGAGTTCATTTCGACTGCTGAGATCTAAATTCTTTGAGATAGCAAGCTCATAGGAGGTAAGAATTAAATTTATTTAAGTGTTAAATGCATATTTATGCATTTAATTTTATTTATTTAAGTAATGATTTTGTTTTCTAATTTGTCAGGAAAGTTTTAACCTGCCAACCAATACGCTAGAAGGTAATTCAGAACAGGGCACTACTATGTATTTGTTTCTTGACATAATACGTATCATAAAGGAACAAATTTGAACCATAATTTACCAATGGTATGACTATTTTTTACATACTGAAAAAAAACACTAGGATTTTTTAATCCGACAAGTGAATTTTAGTTTTGCTCTACTATAGCATACAACGTAATTTTTTAGCGTTAATCGTTTAATCAGGTTTATTACCAAATTATATAATACATAAATGTACTTGCAAATTTTCGCCTTCAGAATCATATCATAGCAATCGGCATATAATAAAATAATCTTCCAATCACATTTAAAAACCTGAAATACATTACTTGAAGCTTCATGGAAACTTAACTATATTACCAACTTGGTTGACAAAGTTTTAAGCAAAATTCTCAAAAAGCGAGATTGCCCCAATTTTCCAAGAATAACCTTGAAAACAAATTATGAAAACAAATTTGTTTCTCAGCATTCAAAAATTAGTAATTACATTTTTATATGCGTGCAATAAACTGTTATTTGTCAATGGGATTCTAACACAAAACAAATTAATAAAACTCCTACTCATTACTAATCATAAATTTACATGAAATTTTCCAAACATTCCAAATTTTAACAAAAAACATGTTTATTTCCTTTCTTTTCTATGACACGATTTAGGCGTTTTACGCCTGGAAATTTAATTACCTTAGTGGAATATTTTAAAACCAATTTAAAACATTAAACCATCATATAGAACATAAATGTTAAGCATGAAAGCACAGTTCATCAGAAATCATCGACAAGCTAATACATATCTCATATCGACTACAACAACAATATTTACAAACAAAGCTATAATTTTTATCAAAAAATTACCTCTATCATCGTTAATATTCAAGAAACAAATTTGTCGCTTTTTCAGCGTTCAAACAAGATAATCTAATGTATTCACAACAAATTAATTATCATCAACGAGATTATCGCAAAACCAAAATAATTACAAAATAAGAGGAAGACAATTATACCATTTCGTAACAAACACTAGTATTGTTTACGGGAACTATCAAACCAATTAAATTTCTCGTTATAAAGGCAATTGTAACCTTCCTCTCTCTTAGCAATTGTTCGATTAAAAAACACAATTTCCAGGAAACATGGTAAGTTCATTTTTAAATATTTGATATCTGATATCACTGACCACAATTAAACATATTTACAAGTTCCGTCCCAACAGTATAAAAATTTACCTCAAAACATGTTTACTTGTTTTATCTTCTGTGACACGAATTAGGCGTTTTACATCCGAAAAAATAATTACCTTTAATAAGTAAGTCTAAAGTTCAGTTATGTTAAAGCATCTTAAACTATCTGAAAGAAAATGACAGCCCAAAAATGTTTTCCCTTATTTCATCGTGAAACATTGACAAGCCAATATGCAAAAAATCTACCAAAATGATTCTTGCAGGCAAATTCCTCGAAATACTTATCCGAGCAAATGAAATTTCCCCTTTCATTTGCGGTCAACTATACAAATTTTCCAAAAATACTCGCAAATTTTCGGTAATTCCCTCGAAAACCGCTAGTCGAGGATTTAGAAATCGTTGGCTTTTGCTTCTCTTTATTTCTCTCTCGTTCGTTGCTCGAGTTGTAAAGCTGAAAATATCTCAAGAGAATACAAGCAGTACATTATTCGAGACAAACATGTCTATATGGATGACTGCTATAACTCTTATGGCTTCTGAGCGTTACAGAGTCCGTTATCTATTTCCTCAAGATTTCGTTTCGTTTTTTAATGGAGCTTTAGAAATGGAGAATGCATACGCAAATGGTACTAAATATGTGTTTGCTGTTGTTGTAATATTTCAATTGATACATATTTTTTATAATCAATATACTTCTTATAATTCCTTTAAAGGCAGGTCAACCGAAACCCGTAGAAGCTCGAAACTGGCATTGCTAGTCCTAAAGGCTTCCTACACATTTACAAATTGGATAATATGCTATGGAATGAGTATTGTAAGTGCCCTGAGTACCTCTGTACCATTCAATACAGTGTGGATTTTGGATTACCTGCTTGGTTCCTTAGATTGCTCTGATACAGTTGGAAATATATTTAAAAGGGGAAGATTGCTTATTCTAAACTACGCAATATGGAAAGCGATGGGTATACAAGGCTACTGTTTAATTGCAGAGCTACTTGTTGGTAATCTGTCGATAGCATACTGTCAGGACGTGGCACACAAGTAAGCCTTCAAGTATGTAGCATATGATTTTAGTTTTAAACAAATATTATACTATATTTTCCCCCGATTTTTTAGAAAAATTTGCTGTGAGTTTCAACAACAAAGAATTCGTAACCCGGATAACACAAAGCTTGCCAATTTTTCTTTGAATGAGCTACGGAAAATTCACTTATTGGTTGAACTGTACAATGATTGCATGAGATCATTATTTTTCTTCTTTTTGTTTGCTGCTAGCTTTGTGCAAATTCTTGCTGTTGTGGGGCTCATTCAATCCAAATCAGTGTCATTTCTGCTAACAGCACTATTTGTTACGACTGCTATTGAAACAATGCTTATAATCTTGGTTGTGTATGGATTTGCGGGAAAAGTTCATACAAAATCTATGCTGTCACTCCAAAAGCTGAAACAAATCATAAGACGAAATCATCATGGGGAAAATCGACGACGTGGGCAAAGGTATTTGATACGTTTTTTGGATTCTTGTCAGGTGGCTAAAATCCGGTTTGGCTTGTCCAATTTTATTGAACAAAAAACACCACCAGTTTTTCAACTCTTCTGTGTGGATCGTATAATTGACATTCTGTTGGTGAATTAGTTATAATGAGTTGAAATTATAAGGTAGATTTGTGTACAAAATACTTAATACAAAATTTCCAAATATTAACTATCACAATAAGATGGAAAACTACTCAGCCTATTAATTAAATTATTCGTGTGAAATACATCATTTGTTAGTTATCCCAGATATGTTTTCAAAACAACAAATTATAAATTTTCCACAAACCTAAAGCGAAGATTTTAATAAGAGGAAAATTTGACACTACTTTAGCAAACTTAAAATATATCAATTTATGAACAACAACATATTATAATTTTCGTCAAAGCACAAACAAATTGTGGAAAAAAAACAAGCCAACATCGTTTATGTTTTTATTACAAATAAGCTTAATAGCTGACTCATGTAATCAATTAAAAGACAATTTTTAAAACTTAATTTGGACCGTGAAAATTTTCCCCTAGGTTTGGGATTGATGCAAAAATTGCTTGGAGTTCATTAAATATTGGAAGTAGTTTTCTGGATTTTAAAAAGCAATTACAAGACCAGCTGATTGTAGTTTGGAGTTTTAAGACGTGTACATTTAGATTATTTTAAAATATCTGTTCGAATCATGCAACCAGCAAAATTTGAATTAAAAACGGCATTCAAACATTGACCCACTTTACACTTACCAATTGCGGCACTGGTTGTTAATATAATTTGATTTAATATTGGCATAAAAGTGAATATATGTGATTTATGAAAACTGAACCACATTGCAATTTTGGTTGACAAAGTTGTAAAACAATTCATAAAAAGAAAATTGTCCGAGTTTTTTTTTCAAAAAAAACCAGTACAAACAAATTTTGAATTTTTTTTTCAGCATTCGATACTAACATTTTGATATACTTGCAATAAACTGTTAATTGTCAATGTGATTATCACAAAAAAAAGTTGTTTATAAACTTAATATTGAAGGTTATCAAAGCTTTTCATAACGAATTGTGTATTGTTTACAGAAACTGAAGTGTTTTCATCCTTATTTAAGACCAATTTAATTGTCCTTTTATGTATTTAAGAAAGTTTGACTTGTGGCTAGTGATGGTTATTTATTGTTTACTTTTCTTATAGAAGCAATTAAAATTGAAATAAACTCGGGGATTTCACTTCAAAATAACAAAATTCCTACCTGTTAATAAACATAAATTTAAATAAAATATTCTAAACGTTCCCATTGTTAACTAAAAACATGATTACTTCCTTTCTTTTCAATGACACGAATTAGGCGTCTTACATCCTAAAAATTAATTACCCAGATGTCATATTTGAAAACCAATTTAAAAACAATAAATCATCTGAAACAACAGAAATGTTTAACATGACAGCACAATTCATCAGAAGTCTTCGTCAAGCAAATACGCATATCATATCCATTACTTAAGCTAAAATAAGGTTGAGAAACTTATTTACAACAATGATTCTTGCAGGCAAATTCCTCGAAATACTTATCCGAGCAAATGAAATTTCTCCTTTTTTTTGCGGTCAACTTTACAAATTTTCCAAAAATACTCGCAAATTTTCTGTAATTCCCTCAAAAACCGCTAGACGAGGATTTAGAAATCGCTGGCTTTTGCTTCTGTTTATTTCACTCTCGTTCGTTGCTCGAGTTTTAAAGCTGAAAATATCTCAAGATGATACAAGCAGTACATTGTTCGACACAAACATGTCTGCATGGATGATTGTTGGAGTCCTTTTGGCTTCTGAGCGTTACAGAGTCCGTTATCTATTTCCTCAAGATTTCGTTTCCTTTTTTAATGGAGCTTTGGGATTGGAGAGTACATACACAAATGGTACTAAATATATATATATATTTATATATATATATACATATGCTGTTTTTTGTAATACTTTTTAATTGCTAAACATTTTTATTGATAAAAATACGTCCGTTTAATTAACTTCCTATAAAGGCAGGTCAACAGAAATCCAAAGAAGCTCGAAACTAGCGTTGCTTGTCCTAAGAGCTTCCTACGCATTTACAAATTGGATAGTATGCTCTGGTATGAGTATTTTAAGTGCCATGAGTACCTCTGTACCATTCAATACGGTGTGGAGTTTGGATTACATATTTGGGTTCATAGAATGTTCGAATTTGGTTGGAAATATATTTAAAAGGGGAAGATTGCTGATTCTTAACTACGTCATATGGAAAGCGATGGCAATACAAGGCTACTGTTTAATTGTGGATCTAATAGTTGGTAATCTATCGATAGCTTACTGTCAGGAGACGGCGCACAAGTAATACTCTACATGTGTACATATAACATATGTTTTGATTTTTAAGTAAACGTTCAATACTCTGATTTTTGTCCAATGTTTTAGAAAAATTTGCTTTGAGCTGCAACAGAAATGGATTGGTAATTCGGACAATACAGAACTTGCGAATTGTTCTGTGACCGAGCTACGGAAAATTCACTTGTTGGTTGAACTGTACAATGATTTGATGAGGTCATTATTTTTCTTCTTTTTATTTTCTTGTAGCTTCGTGCAAATTATTGCTGTTGTTGGGCTCATTCAATCCAAATCACTATCACTTCTGCTAACAGCAATGTTTGTTTTGAGTGCTATAGAAACAATGCTTGTCATCTTGGTTGTGTACGGCTTTGCGGGAAAAGTTCATACAAAATCCATGATTTCATTGCAAGCGCTGAAACAAAGTATAAGACGGATGATTCATCATGGCGAAAATCGACGACGGGGACAAAGGTATTTGATACGTTTCTTGGATTCTTGTCAGGTGGCTAAAATACGGTTTGGTTTGTCAAATTTTATTGAAGAAAAAACACCACCAGTTTTTCAATTATTCTGTGTGGATCGTATAACAGATATTCTTTTGGCGAATTAGTTATAATCAGTTAAGAATTATCTAATAGATTTTTTGTAAAAAAATAGTTAATACCAATTTACAAATAATAACTATCACAATAAGATGGAAATATTACTCAGAGTAGTAATTAAATTCCTACACATATTATTTCCTATGTTAATTATCGCAAACATGTTTTCAAAACAACAAATTATAAATTTACACGCCTTCGATAAAATAGCATGTTATTTAATGCGCCTTTTGAATATTTAAAATATAAAATTACTAGCGTATTTTTTTTAAATCAATAATATATTAGTAAGTATTTTATTTTGGACTTAAATGCATAATTAAATATTTTTTTCAGGATTTAACTTAAACCATAACTAAGTTTTTATGATTGATTTCTAGTAAGTTGATTTTTTCAAAGTAGAAAAATGCGTTTTCAAGTTTCTAGGTAAAACTATGACTTTATAATGTAACATATATAGTTTAAATATATTCACTTGACAGATTTGGTTTTATATCAGATCAGATTAGCTAAACATGCTGAAATACATTAATTGGATATATTGAGTGTTTTTGGTATGTAAGCAGCAGCATCATAAAAAAAATAAAAGCAAAGCTGTGTTTCTACTTGTATTGCAAGTATGTCGACAGGAAAACGACAAAACAAAAATAGAGCGCGAGCAGAAAATTTGGTGTGAAAAATATTAGATCTAAAAATTATTTGGTCTTCAAAACTAAAAAGTGAAGTTGGTTTACTAGTAACTAATTGTACAACAGATAATGAAGACCATGTCAATTAAACACTGTTACTTTTGCTGTAAAATACTTCAGGTTGATGTTGATAATAGTTTTAATAGAAAGCAAACAAGTATTTTTTAGAATAGTTAACTATTTGAATGTTCCAAAATATTTAACTAGTCAAAAGAAAGGTTATCTTCAGTCGATAAGCTACTGTGAAGAATGTCAGCAAATTGAAGGACAGTTGGGTGGATTATGTGAGGAATTGGAAATGATTAAAATGAAAATTAATTATTATTTGGAGGACTTAACTAAGAGAATAGCTAATTGCTCAAAAGATAGTAATAATAGCCACTTAAAGACGAGGTCAAGAAGAGCCACAGAAGATTGCACATAATAAAATGTAAGTTTAAAATAAGTTTTCAAAAATAAGTTAAAGGAAAATAAATAATTTTTTGAGAGATTATTTTATTATTTCTAAAAACTAAACTTTAATTCATTAAACTTTTAATTATTTGTGTAACAGGTGCACTAAAAGTAAAGTATATTAAAGCCAACCCACAAAATAAATACGACTAATTAAGGAACATCAGCAGACCCAAATTAAAAACGAGCCGGTACACTATGAAGAAAAGGTAGTAGACTTCGATATTCCCAATTTAAATATTGATATTGGACCTGTTATTTCCTCCACCCACGCAATAATTAAAGAAGAAAATTATGAGATATGAAAATGAGGAACCTGAACCAATTCAACGAGTAAAACAAACAGCAGCAGCTAGAAATATATTCCTTTGCGCAATTTGCAGTAAAACTTTTAATTCTAGGGACAATTTTTATGCGCATAGTAGAAACGTTCATAAAATACAACCACTTGTTCAAAACCCAGATATTCTTGTTACACCAACAGTAAAAGAGGGTCAGTTAGTAGGTGAAAAATCATTTAAATATACAACTTGTATAAAATGTTATCACAGCGAAAAGAGTGTGCGTCGTCACCACCGAATTACCAAATGTGGAACTCATGACATTCGTAAAGGTCAAAATATTAGTTTGAATGACAGTGAAGGAAATTGGAAATGTGAACAATGTGGTAAAAGCTTTAACTTAAGAGCATTTTTAAATCGTCATTTAAGAGAAGTTATAACATGTGGGGGAATGGAAAAAGGGGACAGCCTACAAAATGCCCAATTTGCGGCATTCAGTTAAAATATGTGTATAATTTGAAAAATCATTTGAATCATTGTAAAAGCCTTAATGAGAGTTTAATACAAGTTAAATTGCATAGAGATATGGAAGAAACACTGGAAGAAGATCCATTGAAAATTTAATACAAGTATAATATATTGATATTTAGTGTAGTTAGATGTATATTCTAAATACAAATTCAAAACATATATCTACATTTATAAAGTATATGTTTGTGTTAAGACTAAACTTTTGATGATTAAGTGAACAAATCTAGAATTTAGAAGAAAAAAACTATAATTGTTTATAAATAATAAATTTAAAAAGACCAGACCACTATACATTTGATAAAGTTCACTTAAGTACAAATTACTTTGAAAATAACTTTAAAAATAGTTAAATATACTGAAATATTGTAAAGGAAACATTAAATAAAATTTTGCATATTTTTTTAGAATTTATTAAAATAATTTACTTTTTTTATTGAAGCAATCATGTGATTGCCGCACAAATTGATGTGAAGGGTCCCTAAAGTTACCCGAAAGGGCTCAAAAAAGGGATCATCTTCAAACAGAGCTTCAATCATATGGTATCGCGTGCATTCAAAAAATGTACATCAAGACGAGCCTTATAAAACTTCAAAGTATAGTGTTTTCACCGAACCCCGATAGCTTCAGGTTTCCAAAGTGTGAAGACAAATGGTATCCCTCTTCAGAATCCCCCTATGGCTATGACTTCTGAAGGACCACCCTTAATAATAAGGGATAACTTCTAGGACTATAGCTCCCAGACTCAATATGCGAAATAAAGCTAAACAAAATGCTTCCCACTCTGGTTGCAGACATTAACTTTATTCCACAATTACTAGTAGAAGGTTGTAAGGCTTCTACCAGATAACCAGTTTGATGGACTACTGGCACAACAATCATAACATTTACAAAATCCTCTCCTCCTTATATACCAACTCTACACAAAGAAATATCCAATATTTCACCCACAAAAAAATTACATGAAAAACAATACTGGTTAAAGTGAACAGGAAGTGCGCACTTCGAAACAAAAGATAAACTTCAAATATTCCTTCATGAAGCACAATCTCACTTCATGAAGGACTGTAATCTACATTAAACAAATATCCTTCCTGGATAACCT
>JAQFXM010006706.1:0-12846 GCA_034693345.1 Entomobrya multifasciata | reverse complement strand
TACTTGTCAAGTTATACTGCAGTTCAGCAGTCATAACGATCCATTCTCTATTTTATCCAAGTTGACAGGCACAAACTGTTCAACATTCTGTAATATTTCTATTTGCCAATTTACCCAATAATAATTTACACTACACTTTTTAAACATTAACAATTTCCGTTTGTTCTCAGCATTTATTTGTCAAGTCTGAATTCATTCAATCAAGTCACATCTTTCATTATCTCACAAGTCACGAGATTTAAGTCAATTTTCATGCACATTTGAAGCCTCAATTGCTGCCATCCTAATTATTCGATTCACCTACAATCAAGGGCCAAAACCCTTGCACAATTAAACTCACCTCATAAGCAGATCTAAGTTGACAAAGCGGAGCTCGTCCCTCCAAAAATGTTTCAGATAATAAGTTCACAACAAGCATACAAAATGCTGTGTCATAAACTAGTTCAAAATATTTAATATGTACTCTAATCTAGCTTTGCCTTTTTATAATTACTACATAAATAGAGACAAAGCAAGTTTTTTCGGTGGAAGAAATAGTTTATTCCTGGTTTTAAAACATTCTACTCATATCCTCAGGGGTAAATGAAAAGTTTTCGTCTATTATTTGCGTTTAATTTCTAAGGTTTTATGCTGCAAAGGGAAGCCTCGTAATGCCAAGACAGCGTGTACAAGATATTGGAACATTGGGAAATTTTAAAGGCATCGAAAGGACAATCATCCATTGTTTACTAATAACCCCATATTTATATAATTGATGATTTGTCATTTAAGTATTTCCACTTTTAAATTTCAAAACAACTTATTAATTATGAAACTAAATTGTCGCATTTAAACAAGTTTTACAGTAGAATTTAAAACAAGTAAGAAGAAGTAGCGCAGTGTATATTTTAATTAACTGCGTTCTGTAAAAATAATTAATTTTTACTTAAGTACGAATCTCATAAACTCAAATATCAGTTATTGTGTAATATTTCATAAATTGATTTATAATAAATATAAAGAACATCCAGTGACGGTTTTAATTAAAATATAAGCGAAACAAGAAGAGGAACTGTTAAAGAAACTGCATACCATGTTAGCTCAGCTTCTTGATGAGAAGCTTGATGCAAAACTGGCTGCATTGCAAACAGGAGCTGAAATAGCAAAAAAGGAGATTGCTGACAAGGTTGAGCGATACAAACGTGAGAAAAATATTGTCATCAGCAATGTCGAAAAGATGATTGTGAAGCGGTGGATGACCTGTTACGAAAAGCCAATGACGTTTTTGAAAAAATGGATGTTCAAGGAGTTGAGGTCGATGATGTATACCGTATTGGGAGGAAGATTACAAATGGCAAAACAAGGCCAATACTGGTCAAGCTCATCCGAGGGTACCAAAAAAGGGTATTATGAAAGAGAAGAAAAAGCTCAGAGGAGCAAAGATCTACATTAATGAAGACCTGACCTTTGAGGAGAGAAAAGTGGAAACGATTCTACGAGATAAATACAGAATCCTTTCAAAGCGCAACAAAAATTTTAGGATGAGTATCAGAAATGGAAAAATGATAATATGGAAAAGTGGCACGAAGTTTGCTGAATACGTTGTGGAGGGAGACGAGGTAGTGGACCCTCCAGAACGTATTCAGTAATCAAAGTTAATAATAATGGAAAAGGATACGGGAACGAAAAAGCAAAACCAAGGATCATTTATTAAAACTTTCCAACGTAATATTCACAAACCGTTAATTTTAATATAGTTCATTGTTTAATCACTATTAATTTGGTGGCGAATATTTGTTTATACTAATGGTTAGGTGTGTAAATTCAGTATTTTTGATGAAAAATGCGTTTTGCAATGAAAATAAACTTTAGTACAATGGTGTATCTTAAGGAGTTGTATCGAAAAAAATATTTTGTAAAATGTCACAAAAAAAGAGTAGTGAACAGAATTAGTTTTTTAAACCAGTGCATTATTATTGGTAAATGTTAATTAGGTATTTTTGGGCAGGTAAAAGTTATCGTAATCGGATAGCGAATATTTAGTAGGAGTATAGTAGATGATTCAAAAAATCAATACAAAACCTTAAACACTATTTATAATCATTGTTTTCATGCTTATGAATGAGTAAACGATATAATTATTACGATTTTGTAATCCACATTTAACCATGTTATTGCTCATCGGCAGATGTTTGTACTAAATAAATCGAACTTTAAAATAATTGATAATACTGCAAACATATTTAGACAAATGTAATGATGAATATCTGTGTTTCTTATAGATTTTTGACAAACAATTGCTGCGTATTTAGACTGTATTGTAAAATACATAAAATATATTGGATTTAAAACATATGACCTACTTTAATATGATTCTAAAATATTAAATTATTTTATTTTTAACGATGAAAATTATTTTTATTTTTAGCAAGTTCTCACGTTGTAATTTGAATTGTTGACGATGCTAACTATGTATTGCTCTATGGGCCTAGTGCCTAAAAGGGTGTATGAGAATAAATAAATAATCAATCAATCAATAAAAAATCTCATCTACACACAGACAAGTTTATCCCATATCATCATCAAGTGAACTCATGAAGTACCAATCTGGCACTTTATAATGAATTTGAACACTTTAACTCAAGAATAATGTCAAATAAATAATGAAACTTTATGTTTTTCTCTACAACAGTAAAAATTACAGTTGACGACATGACTATATGAGTTTACTGAATATCTGATAAATAATTTGCACCTGGTTACATAAACTATGCTTGGGTTTTTCCAGAGATCAGGTGAGGTAAACGACATCAAGTACATGGAACAAAAAACACTTGATATTATCGAACGAAATTATTTCCATAACCTTGAAACAAACAGATAAGTACCAAAAATGATGCAACCGGTCCTTTTAATCTGTTGTGTGAAGATCAAACAAGTCAGCAGACTTCATGAAGCCGCAACCCTATACGCGTATATAAGTAAATGATAGTCAGAATATCGTGTCATTTCCACCCCAACAGTAGACTCTTGTGGTTGCATGTTTTTCAAATCACCTTTTTGTTTTGCTTTTAAGGAAGTTATTGTGTTTTGTGAAATATTACGTGGTAAGTATATATTTAAAGTTTGTTACATTTTGGTTAAAAAAACAAATTTGGTTGGCAAGATCTAAAATGATACACTTTTTCTTATATGGGATTTGTAGATATTGGATTTTGAAATAAATCTTCTGTAACGTAAAACCAGTTACGTTGTTTTAAAATATCAGCATTTAAAGTGGGAAATAATAGATTTCAAAAGTGTCCCAAAATTTAGCTAATTATTTATGTACAATATTACTTGGTAGTAAAAATATTATAATTTGTGTAGACTGGTCGGAAGGAGATTACTAGCTGACAGATTAACGGAACCTTAAAAGCCTCTTTGCATCCAACGCCAGATCCAGAAAAGTTCGAATAATTTACTTACTTAAGTACATTAGCTGAATGAGTAGCCTTTAGTTATAAATATTATAAAACATATGAGCGCATTATCAAAAATAAAAGTAAAATGACCTATAGAGATATTTTTTGATTTTCTAAGACCTTTTTTCATGTATCAGGTCACAGCCTGTGCGGTGCATGTAGAAGAATTCCCGATCTTTGTATTTCTGACGTCAGCAAATTGCCATATCACCATCTGCATTTGAAAGGTACGTCAATCTTTTATTTAACCAGGCTTGTGTAAACTTATTGAGTTTTTGAGACTTTGACCATGGACATTTAATCAACCATGCGGCTGCCAAATGCGTGCTTTGTTATCTTAAAAGCTTATTTTACGACTTACTATGGTGACAGAATAAAACGAGATCAGGTTGTCTGTACAAATAACAAGAGCACCCAGTGAATTATCGAAACAGAATTTATCTTTTTTGTTGGCGATAAAGCATATCATTGGCAAACTCATCTGAACTTTGTGCATATTTGAAATATTATTGAGTGACAGTAAACATAGCTTTGTCCGTAATTTTGACAAGCAAGTTAGTATAGAATCACGAGCATACGTAGTATAGTGCATTGTGTGTTTTTATTTAGATTTACGTGAATAACAAGTGGGGTAGATAAAGAAAGTTTCCAAGGTCAAATTCGTATCAGATAACCGATACATAAATTTAAGGGATTTATTTTACTTAGAGGATTTATTGGTACTGGCATTAACTTTTTCAGCGAATTTTGTACAATTACTGTTAATTCAGGAACTCCTGAAAATTAATCTAAACTTTCAAAGGTGGTTCAAAAAACAGTCTTGTTAATAAGTTTTAAATGATTGTCTACAGCTAAAAAATTTATAAACCGAAGTTATTATGAAAAACCTATTTAATTTTTTTTGAAATATTGGTGATCGAAACCTTCCTTTTACGCAAATGTACCCTGTGTCATTTTTTATCAAATTTCTAATGCTAACCTAATTTTTTAATCCCCAAGTAATGCGAAAGTAAGCAGCTTAACTGAAAAATTGTAGATGTATTTATTTTAAAATTAATAAGTACCTTGATTTATTGTAGAAAATTTAGCAGTAGTTCTTTAAATTTATTATAGTTTGCGAGAAGACCACCAATTGAGGTACAAAAGCAATATTGTGCATGTGTGATATCGTCAAGTCGTCTTACTACACCCACAAATAAATTAATGATTTATTTTCATTTTTTTCTGAATTTCACGGAACTACACATTAAAATTGAACACTCACAGTCGGTTAGTATTTTATGAAACACAATTTGGTATTTTAAAACTAAAATCAAATTATTATTAACAGAAATAAGCTACATGGATTGTAGATTATGCTGATAACCTGCATTAATGCCAATTACCGCTGAAACGCTTATCCCTTTTTAAAATAAGATTTAAAATTGATCGATAAGGAACCTCAAAAAAGTCAAGTTCTCCGCTAAAACATGAAATCTTCTATTTTACACTTGATCCTTTAAGCAATTGAATCAAATGTAGCTTAACTAATTATGTTTAACGAACAGACAGGATAATAATTTTCCTTAATCTTATCTTGTGTTGCAATGAAATCCACCGAAATATTCGTATAGATATATTTAGGAGCGTTTTTAGGTTGGTTGGTTTCAGTAAAAAAGATTATTAATCAAAGATACCAAATGAATTAATTATTTAGTGTTACTAATACTTTCAAAACATCGGTTGCATTAATGAAAGATAACATTTGTATATTTGATAGAAAATGGAAGAGTGGCAACGTGAATACATAACCAAGAAGTTACACGAGTTAGCCTCAAATACCATATTTAATGGCGAAATTCAAACTCAGCTTCGTGCTAAAGGGGTTCTTAGCGAAGCGGAGGTAGAAAAATTGGTAAGCAAGTGTACTAATAAGTATCCATACAGAAACAATAATTTTGTGATTATATAGATAAATTCGTTTGTTTGTCGTTTAGAACTCTGAGATAAAACAAAATGGAAATTTTGACGCGTCCTATCATTGGTTAGAATGGTTAATGGTCAGAAAAAAAGCTTACAAAATACTAACACGGGCTCTCATACAGAACAAACAAACAGATGCTGCAAGAATATTAATTGAAGGAGTGCCAACTGCGCTCTTCAGCAAACCACTGACATATCTCGGTATTCCTACTAAGCTCGAGAATTTTAAAGATGCCGACTTAGAAGTTCATGGGAAGACGTGCAAAGTGCATGAATTCTTTCCTGGTTTAAACTATCAAGAGCTGCAGAAAATATTTGAAGAAGCAATCTGTGAGCTGGAAATTTACGACACTTTTATCACGAAACGAAGAAACTTTGTGCTGGCCGAAAATACAATCCCACCTAAACCTCCAATTTACCTGCCCAGATTTCTATCCAATTGCTTTAAAATAAGCACGTCCTCTTTCAAATCTAAATGCCCTGATGTGTTTGTTTTCAAAACAAGCATAGAAAGATGCAAGCTGGTTCGAATTGCTAAACTTCGCTTCATCGACCCTTCAAGTACACAACTAACCAAGATCGAATGGCGCTTCATTTACTTGGAAGAAAAGGAACATTGGATGGAATTGAAGAAGAAATGTTTGAACGTCCCAATTCATCTAATTAATTATGAGGCCGATCAAGACCATTTTCTTTTAGAAGATACGTCCGACCCACTGGATGTTTTTAAAAGACTAGGCTCTAAAACAAACCGAGCTTACATGGCCGAAGACGATTTTTTAAAGCATCTACTTTCTCAGTACAACACGTCGCAATGTGTTTACATCTGTGATAGGCCAGGAATGGGTAAAACGTATCTACTTGCAAACATTGCTCGTCACATTAAAGAAAGCAGACCTGGAAGAATTATCGTATTCATTCCGCTCACAAAGTGTGTCAAAGATTGGTTTCCAGATGCGCCAAGTACCAGTTTGGAACCCGAAGCATGCCTTCTCAATTTAATAAGCTACATTTGTCCCTCTCAGCAAAATCCAGAATTGCTATTTAAATTGGTTAAAGCTGAGCTCCTCCAACTTGACATATTTTTTGACGGGTTTGATGAACTTCACAGAGGCAAGGTTGATCGGATGAAACAGGTATTACAACTGATCATAACAAGTTTCTCAAATGTCAAGATTTACATCACATCAAGACCTCACATGAGACAGGAGCTGCAGCAGACTCTGGGCGTGATTTCTTATGACATTTTGTCATTTAACCAGCAAAACCAAATCGACTTTTTAGTACAGTATTGGCAAAATAAAAATATTTCTTCGGACCAGCTTCCACTAAAGACTTATGCCACCACTTGCCTAGAAGTCGTAAACGAAGCACTTCAGGTTAATGACAATGAAATAGTCGAGATACCGCTTGTGTGTCATCTTATAGCAGAGATTAATTCAGAGAAAATGGCATTGAACTCAATCAAATCAAGCAAGTTGGACGATGGCTCCTTCCCGAGAATATTAGGAATGTATCAAAAGTTTATTGAGAAGAAAATCAAGCTGGTTTCAAGCAATAAGAAGGAATTTGATGAAGCCAAATTAGCTCACATTTGGCACGCACTCAAGCTGCTTTTCCCTGAAGAACATTTTCATAAGGAAAGTCAGTTTGAAAACATTAGCAATCTTCTTACATCTCCTGCTATTCTCAATGCTGGAATTCTCCAGAAACAATCAAACTTAACTTTGGAATTTATTCATCGCACATTTGCTGAATATCTAGCGGCGGAATACTTTTCCACCAAAATACAAAGTACAGGAATTTCTACGAGTAAAGAAATTACCAACTCAACGTTCAACCTGCTTCTTCAAAGCCAACGAAGTATTTACGAAGACTACAATTTTCTGCATCCTGTGGTTGTCCAGTTTTTCAACTCTTTTCTTGGAGATGATGATTTTTCTGAAGAACTCCAGATCCAAATTTCCAAGATTATGTCTTCATTTTCAAACGACCAAGTCATTACGATTATGTGCGCATGTTGCAAACATAATTTGTTGAATATTTTCACTTTGCTGAGCGGAGCCTTGTCGAAATGTGAGAACTCTCGGATTCTTGAATGCTTCACAGATGAGAAAAGCCATGAGCTTTTAAAAGTCTGCATCGGACTGTCAACCAGTCAGATGTTTCATAAATTCATCCATCTTTTTACGGAAGTACTTAAGTTAGACATTGCCCAAATTAACACATTTGATGAGTGTGAATCGTTGGTGAATCTTGCAGTCAGAGAAGCCAACTTGGTAGCTGTGGAGTATTTTTTGGACAACGTTTCACTTAAAAACCAAAAGCTTTTGACAGAATGCGTTGCGGGGTATTGGAATAGCATTGAGAAAAGAAAAGCCATTCTGAATTTATTGCTGAGCAAAGAGCCCACTTTAATTCATGAAACTCCAGATATTTTGTGTAGACTCGAATTAGATGTTAGGTTATTCAAAGTACTGGTCAAATTTGGGGCCAGACTAAGTCCCTTGGCTGGATATGGTGATAATTGTGCCATGTGCGCCGCAGAGTACATGTCACCCAGCGATTACCATGAATTGGTTGAATTTCTGGTAATGGACTGCAAAGCTGAATATTTATTTCTGGAAAATCATAAATGGAATGACCCACTTCGGAGTATAATGGAAGAGGTTGCAATTTTGCCAGAGACGATGGAGCTACTGCTAAAAATTCCTGGAATGGATATCAGCATGAAGGACAGGTGGGAAGAATCTTTGTTGTTTCATGCAGTTCAAGATGACGATTTGAAAAAATTAAAGCAACTTGTGGAACGTGGAGTTGGCTACCATGCTACAGATAACTGGAATAAGAGTTTGTTGCAGGCAGCTGTAGAGGAAGGAGGAGGAGCGGAGATGGTCCGTTATTTGTTATCATTGAAATTAGACCCACATTCTCGTGATGAAAGTGGAGGGTATTGGACTCCTCTACACTATGCAGCCAGAGATGGAAGATTATCTGTAGTGGAGGCTTTAGTTGAAAATGGAGCGAATGTAAAAGCTGAAGAATATGAAGGCAAAACTGCTCTCCATTACTCTGTTCATTATTGCTGTGGCGAATATGTTGAAGTAATCAAGTACTTGATCAGAATGGGAGCTGATGTAAATGCTCGTGACAACAGTGGAAACACTCCGCTACATTTATGCGAGAAGAGGAAGGAATTGAAAGAGTTGTTGATAGAAATTGGTGCTGATATTCATGCCAAAAACCAAGACGGGGGTGACACAAGTGCACAAGAAAACCTGGACTTGTGTAAATGATCCAATTTGTAAAGGAAAATGATAAAATGAAACAATTAAGAACCTTAGTAATAGTAGCTCATGTCCATAAAATTCCAAATTTTAAACTCATAATTCAGCTCTGTTTTTAATCACAATGTTGCTTTGCAAATAAATAATATGCTTTACATTATATTTAATAACGATAGCTGTCCAATGCGAATGAAACGTTAGCGTGAATGTATAATATATGTACTTGCTATTTATATTAACATCGGATTAACCATAACTGTGGAAAACTTGTTTAAACTTTAACAATTGTAGTTTGAACTATTTTTTCTTGTTTAACCTTAATTACATATATTGAATAAGAATTGCAATACCTATAATCCATGTCAAAAGTATAGCATGTGAAATGATGTGCCAAAATACTTATTTCAATACGTTTCACTTGCAGTCAGCACAACCAAGCCGGTAAAAATCAGGACAGCTGATCATGTTTACACACAAAAAGACCTTAGGCCTGCATTAACATTAAGTGTCCAAGGCCCCGATAGAGCAAGCATGCGTGAGCTCACCCAATTCGGTACGGTATTATATAGCAAATTAAAACTGCCATTTTGTGACATCTATCATTGCTTTCGCTCTTTTCTATAATAAATTAAGATCGTTTAATTAAAACAAAAAGGCAAGTTTTGTTCAGTCTGCGATTGGCTATTTGGCAGTACAAATTTCGAGTAATTTTTTAAATCCGTTTTTGTTTTGATGTCTTTTCAGTGCACAGTCAATTATCAAGTAAATGGTGCAACTTTGAAGGGCATCAACTAATAAAATAAAATGGGGAATTGACTGAAAGTTGAACAACTGATACAATTCAAGTATTCTGTACAAAGTTATTCAAACTTTTTCAAGGTTAAATAACGGGAAAGAGTTTTAAATTCTAATCAAAAATAAAAAAGGCAGTAAAATATGAGATACGGGTGATGATTGGAGTGAAGCAGTTTGAGTATGCGCTGCATTTCTCTGCCTACCTAAACTCCGCCTGCTATGCTCTGTTGGGGCTACGGGTCGATTCCCCCTTAATTAAGTGCACCAATTCCAACTCACCTTTTCTAGAACCATTACCGTTTGTGAATGTTACTGTGGTAGGCTGATTTGCGATCATTAGTATTGCTTGTGGTAATGACTCTATCAATGTCCCTGAAACGTTCGCTTGTGCAGTTGTCCTTAAAGATGGTATTATTCACGTTATTTATCAGACATGACTTATGTTTTGCAAGAAAATTATTCATCGTAAGAACCACAACTTTGGTCTACTCGTATCAGTTCGCCACTCGAAACAACTAATGTTTTCGGGCACCCACTCAGGAAACTCAATTGTCAGGTTGTGAGTTCCATATTTTCGTTAGATGGGAACATCGCTTTTGAAACAACTGATGTGGGTCTTGCTGTTAGTGTCAGTGATGCTGTGGAACTCGGGTTTTGTGTTATTTATTTACAACAATGGTAGCAATGTATTTTTTTTTCAAGTTCCGTTCCAATAGTTTATCATTGTGCTATACTTCGTCCATCAGATGCAGGCATTGGGCCTCCTTTTTCCCGTTCAAATTCGGCGATTCTGACTCCAGCTACAAGTTTACCGAGAATCGTTCCGAACCAATGCACTGCAATAAATAGATGATAACATGAAAAGGACATTAATATGGTACATGGTATCTATCGGATAGCTCAACACAACTTAGCGGACAAGCGGACAGCAAAACACAATTTAGCGGACAGTACTTAGCGGACAGCAACGGACAGCGGACAGCAGAATATGCATAGTAGGGGTTGCACTTAGCGGACAGCAGTGGACAGTACTTAGCGGACAGCAATTAAATATCAGCGGACAACAATTAAATACCAGCGGACAGCAATTAAATACCAGCGGACAGCAATTAAATACCAGCAGACAGCAATTAAATACCAGCGGACAGCAATTAAATACCATCGGACAGCAGTTAAAAACCAGCGGACAGCAATTAAATACCAGTGGACAGCAGTTAAAAACCAGCGGACAGCAATTAAATACCAGCGGACATCAATTAAATACCGGCGGACAGCAGTTAAAAACCAGCGGACAGCAATTAAATACCAGTGGACAGCAAATTAACGTCAGCGGACAGCAATTTAACGTCAGCGGACAGCTATTTATGGTCAGCGGACAGTAATATATGATTAACGGAGAGCATATTATGGTCAGCGGACAGCATATTATTACAAGAAAAGAAATGTATCTTAGGCAGTGATGTCACACGTTAACAACACTTAAAATGATACAACAAAAATACTACAATCAATTAGGATAGATTTAAAAAGAGTAAAGGAAGAAGTCCAAGCTGCCAATGGCGCTGTGGGGCAGGCTTACCAAAGAAAAAAAAAACAATACATTTTTTATTGTTTACATATTACTTTTCTCTTAATATTCTAATTAAATTAGGAATTGATGAACGACGATATCGTTCATATCTACAGGGTACCGCTCTAAAATTGTAAACATTTTTATTGCTACTATACCCTTCCTTGCGAATTATCTTGTAAGCATCAAGCCAATGTTTAAACCGATCATTTTTTAATGTTTCTACACCAAATTTAGCCACCAGTTGAGACCATCGCTCATTTAAATTGCTTATATTTACAGATTCGCAGGCTTTAAGATAATTACGGTTAGATACATACATACCAGTGATGATTGAGAGGGCTCTTTTTTCAATACTAATTAATTTCTTAGTCTGTTTAACTGTTAGTGAGTTACACCACAACACACAGCAGTATTCAATAATGCTGCGAATATGAAGAGCATACATACTTTTAAGTTGAGCTTTAGTAAAACAACATTTGAGTTTCCTTAATATGTACAATTTTTTGCAGGCTTTGATATATAAAGAATTAACATGCTCATTCCAGTCAGCTTTCTCATTAATGAAAACGCCTAACAATTTGCTTACAATTCGATTTAGGGATTTCTTCACCATTAATTACCACATTTAAATTACTAAACCTTTTACCCTTTGAATTGTCGATAATGATAACATTACTTTTTTTGGCATTGAGACACATTTTATTTTGAGTAAGGTAAATATTTAATTCGTTTACATATTCATTTATTCGTAGGGGCTTGCTGTACTCAACTGCCTCTACTACACACATGTCGTCTAAAAAACGTTCATTAAAACACTCGAATCATCTTTTGAGCTACAAAATTTGCATAACAAATCATTAATTAATATAATGTATATCAAAATTGAAAGTTTGGTCCCCTGAGGTGTACTGTTACTGATTGATATGAAGTCTGATAACAAGTTTAGATTTCTGGTGCACTGTTGCCGATTACGCAGAAAATCTGCTATCCAACATACATCATTTTTGCATATACCAATATCAATTAAACGCTGAATGAGAACATTGTGGTCAAAACGCATTAGACTTAATGACAACAAAGCAATTGCATTTTCATAACTTTTGAATTGATGAATTACGCTGATGTTAAATGGGTTCACTGACCATTCATTTGCTGTCTGCTTGCTATATATTGCTGTCTGCTGACCATACATTGCTGTCCGCGGATGTCAAATTGCTGTCCGCTAACGTTATATTGCTGTCTGCTGATGTTTAATAGCTGTCTGCTGACGTTATATTGCTGTCCGCTGATGTGTAATAGCTTTCCGCTGATGTTTAATTGTTGTCCGCTGACGATATAATGGTGTCCGCTGATGTTTAGTTGCTGTCCGTTGACCACAATATGCTGTCCGTTGATCATATATTACTGTCCGCTGACCATAAATAGCTGTCCGCTGACGTTATATTGCTGTCCGCTGATGTTTAATAGCTTTCCGCTGATGTTTAATAGCTTTCCGCTGATGCTAAATTGCTGTCCACTGATATTTAATAGTTTTCCGCTGATGCTAAATTGCTGTCCGCTGACGATATATTGCTCTCTGCTGGCGATATATTGCTCTCTGCTGGCGATATATTGCTCTCTGCTGGCGATATATTGCTCTCTGCTGGCGATATATTGCTCTCTGCTGGCGATATATTGCTCTCTGCTGGCGATATATTGCTCTCTGCTGGCGATATATTGCTCTCTGCTGGCGATATATTGCTCTCTGCTGGCGATATATTGCTCTCTGCTGGCGATATATTGCTCT
>JAQFXM010006705.1:0-12847 GCA_034693345.1 Entomobrya multifasciata | reverse complement strand
AAGTGTTGGTTTGTTTAAAAAGAGCAGTGTGAAAAAGTTACTGTTAAGTTACCATGTGTTAACTATGAAGCAAGGTAGGGTAAAAAAGTATTCAATGGGAAAAGCGAAGAAGAACCAATGTTAATGAATAATGCTATGTGATGTTATGTATGTATGTATAGAGTTTACGTTTTTAGGTGCAGTTGATAATAATGTGCTTGATGATAGTTTGATAATGTGATGACGTTGGACACGATGCATATGTAAATAAGATTTCAAAAGTTTTGTGTTTTTTCGATGAAAGATTGATGCTCTCGAAGTTTGTAATTTGGTAACATTAAAATCATTTTGTGTTAAAATAAGTTTTACTTGGAAATTAATTTCAAACTTGCTCGCTCAATATGCATTGGTAGTTTCCAAAATTGTGATTGAAGTTCGCTAAATAAAATCATTAAAAACTCACACATTAATAAAAAAGTGTATTCATGGTGATGATTTGATGTTTCGGTGTTTAGTGAAAGTTTCATACAATATTATAAGTTACTTAGAGTTACGGCTTAGAGTAAGACAGAGACATGGAGTTCTATTTGGTTAATAATCAAACACTGCTATTTTTGGGGGATAAAGAGAACGATCTTTCTAGGAATTTCATAACAAGAAACACTGAAAACAAGACAATTGCTGAATTGATGCCTGTAGTAAAAAACTATGCTACCGAAGCTCTTACTGAACATCTCCACACGAGGCTTTTCAAACCAATAGATAATGACCAAATGTATGCATGTTTTAAAGTATTAGACTGAAATTATTAATTTTGACATTTTATGTCAAATGAAAAATTTATAAGGAATTTTATATGATAAATTTATTTTGTGTTCCATGTTTATATAGAACCTGGGATTTATACGTGAAAATTGAGCTTCCGTCCGTTCGTCCTGCTGATGAAGAGGATGAAGATGAATCTATACACCACTCGTTTGTATCAATGAAACTCTATGCGTACGGCGAAAACAGTTTTCTAAACAGAATTGGCAACATGATTGCTGAACAAAATGAAGTCTCAACTGTCGATTTGAAACTCATTGTGAACGATTTCGGTCCATGTCGCGAAGTTGGTCAAGCTGCACAATTCCAAAGTACAATTGAAACAATCAACTGGGAATCTAAAAGTGCGGATTTTATTTTATAAATGTTTTAATAGAGTTACATTTTGTAGTTTACAAATATATAGTTATAATTGATTGTCTTAATATTTACAGGTGAGAGGTTGGATTTTCGGGGACGAGACACACAAGCTTCATCTGACGTAGCATCGCTTCGATTCAATTCATACTATGACTTCTTTTGGCAACACAACTTTAACGAAGAAATGATCAACGCTTGGAAAAATGGGGAAGATTTTCAGGGAATCTTTACGATTCAACTTGTTTTACCAGAAAAACTGGTAAATATGCTCATGTTACCAGAGCAACCTTATTTTGCCATGTTTCGTAAAATGCTGGACAACAAAATTGAATGGGATATGAAACTAGTAGCTAGTAATGGACTGACAGTCAAATGTCACAGGGCTATAATAGCCGCATATAACGAGAAGTTGACTGATTTACTAAAGAAGGAACCCGGAAAGCTTGTCAGCTTTATGGATAATCTTACTCAACGTTGTATTAAGGCATTGTTGGAGTATATTTACTCTAAAGATATAACTCGAGCTACTTGTAATGCTTTTGGGGCCACACAAGTTTTGGAGGCTGCTTTACAATTTGAGATGAGTGATCTTACTGAAGTGATGAAAAAAGTTTTGTTGGTCCGACCAAATCAGTGGTATGGAGTGGATGAAGCTTTGAACATGTTCTTACTAGCTATTACGATGGGATTGAAGAAAGGAGATTCGAGTACTTCAGAAGAAGATTCGAGTGTTTTAGAGGATGATTCGAGTACAATAAAGGAAATTTCGGGTGATTTGGAAAACATTTCAAGTGGTTCAGAAGATGGTTTGAGTGTTTTGGAGGATGATGGGGTTGAAATTCAGCAAGGTGAATGTGATGAAGACGGGGATAAAGATTCCAGCTTGATGATTTCAGAAGACGAATTACAGACTGATGACGCTTGTGAATGGGAACCTCTGAAGAAAAGAGCCGTGGAAGTACTTAAATGGTGAATTAAAAATATTTTGGGATTATTTTAGAATATGAATGTAACTTAAGTTATGGCTGGATACATGTCAGAAATAATCGTTCTTATTGTTTAAAGGTACAGCAAAAATAAATACAAGGAACTTATGGCATCATCAAGGTACAGACAGCTGTTCCAGGAGGATCCTCAAGTGGCAATGGAAGTTGGCAGGTTATTTCTTCAATTGGGATAGGGGGATACGTAGAACAAGTCTATATTATATTTCGGCAGAGCAAATATTTTATCATTGGTTTATATTTTAATAGTGTTATGTAAACTTGTAGACTAGTTGATCCTGATAGAAAATGATAATTTAAATATTTGTTCCTTTAAGCTCCGTTGAAGTTTGGATAAAGTACTCCTTATTTTTAATACTAACAAGTGTGTATGTATTAGTATTTTTATGGAACGACTAATTATAATTATGTATTTAAGTTATCATTAATATAACTTTTACTAATTTATTTAGGTTAAGAACACGAATACTCTATAAAAATCAGACTTTTGTTAAACAAGTTTATTTTAAGTATAATTGTGCAGACGTGAAATATTTTCAAGAGACTATAATATAATTGGTCCATTCAAACGTAATTAAATAATAATTTATTATTTTCTTAGGTCAACAATTTGCATTCAATAAATATTTTACGTTTATAAAACACAACAAAACATAATTAATTTTGGTCATTAAATATTTTTTAAACATATTTCAATTTTTTATTCGTCCGTAAATTTGCATCGTAAAGTTCGCATGGTTTCTTGGCTTGCAATTCATTTATCATTTCATATTAACAAAAATTTGAACATGTTAAAATACCCAGGCGACCTTGTGAAGGTCAAGAGGATAAACAATACACTGAAACGATGTCCTTACATACGCTCGGATGGAACAACCGGTTTTGATACACATCTTTGCTTGTAAACACATATCAACATTTACATCCTGCCTATCTCTGTGGAGTGGAAGCTAAGAAGGGTGTACCCTAGTATTTCATTCACATTTCTCTGACTTGTACAACCGATAGAAGAGTCCATTTGATAAGGGTAGTGTGCTCTAAACGTAATCATATTTTCCAGCGTATATTTGTTTTGGTCTGACTGTTCTGAAACATATTCACGTTTTAAACAATATTTGGGTACTGGATATAATACTTAAAAGATTTTTAGTTGCCTGAAAGAGAAGCACTCTTGAAACAAAATTATCAACTCCGCAAATCAACGAAAGCTACTATCACATTAACTTACTGATTAAACGTACGACTCACAAGTCTTTCCAAAAATTGGCAGAAAAGTTTTTATCAAATTTGGTTATATTTTGCAGATCTTCAGTAATTCAAATTTCTTTAAATTTATAATTCTATAGCCACCTGTTCTGTACTCTATTTTAATAATAATGAAAATGAGCAAAAAATGCTGAGCTCAATGTGACGAGTCAAAACATAATTAAAAGCTACAGTAAAAATTTAATACCCAGCGGCTGTTTTAGAACATGAAAATATTCAGTCTATTTTGATATATCTGACTGACGAAACGTTAGAATATTTACCACCAAACATATACCATAATTTTGGAACTTTAAAATCAGGGGCAGTTTGAGATAACATACATCCGGACTACATAAAGTTGTCATTTTTGTTGTGGCGTAGCAATATTGCTCACAAAAACAAATGAGATTTTTGCTGGCAGATTGAACTAAAAAAACGAACACATGAATACAAACGTACCCCTTACCCACTATACAACAAAAGCATACCAATGGAAATGATACAGACGTATGTGGATTCAGGTATGCGTTAAGATCAGTTTGCCTTTTTTGGGTGTTTATTCCATCATATTTGAATGAAGATTGCGCTGTTTGCTTTTATGTAGGTTTGTGTGTCTGTATCCAACAAAAAAATGCATTACTTTTTATGGTCATACTATTTGTAAGAAGAAATTTCAATTGACATACAAATATGAATTGTACAGTAATTTCACATGAAGAGCATACCTTTTTACAACTAGGATTCAATTAGTATTACTGACTTCGTAGTTAAAATTTATATTGCTGCATCTGACCTGTACCCAGTTCTGGTGACTTTTCGGAAAAGTAAATTATTTTGAGTGAACGATTTGGATGAAAATGGGCTAAGTAGTCTCGTAAAAACATGAGCACATCAAACAAGCAATGTATTCATATTCATGAAGAAAAAATATATAACAATGCTAAAATAGGGACCAAAGTGCACCAGTACCATAATGTAAATCCCAACTAAAATGAAATTACATGCATTATTTTGAGCGCATACCTATTCATGTGCACAACAAAAATAAAAGTGACTTCGCTTACAAGTTGACTTGTGTTAGAGAGTATCGTTACACCAAAATAATACATGTATTTATAACTGGAACTATTTACATCAATAGCTAATACTGGCATCATAATAAAAAGCTGTATGTCTGTAGCTAACCTAAACTTAGATATGGTATTTTTATGGAAATCCTATTCTTGTTGGTTTGTTCGGATAGAAATGCGTTTATTAGCTTTGTAATGTAATCTTCATAACTAAATCGGACTTCACATTGTGTCAATGGAACTTCTGTGATCTGTATTTTATGCATGGAAGAGGGGTTGTACATGCACCTTTATTTTGTTAAATTCAACAAAAAAAGGTCGGTTACATAAGTAGTACACTGTGGATACCTAAAAAGTAAAGTTTATCCAGTATTCCAGTGAAGAATCATTTGTTAGTGTAAAGTCTCATGATATTATGTTTAAGAGAGACTTAGAATGGGGATGTGTAAAGGCTAATATTAGAACGAAAGCTCGAAGGGTTCGTAAATGCAATGAAAGGTAACAAAAAGGTAGGTATCTAGAAAAAGGTGGAAGGGTTGATATACAGGAGTGTATTAGAGAAATTGAACTGAGTTTAATGTGGGTAAGGATAAGAGAGTTTTTTTGTGCTGGAGCAGAGTGGTATAAAAAGGCGATGAGATGTGAGACTCAGGATCACTTTTCGTGATCAAGTGCTCCAGCATTTAGGATTCCAGTGAAAATGAAAACAAGAAGATTTAAAAGAGCTGAATAGCTCAAGAAGAAGACAGTGAAAAAGTTGCTGTGAAGATCGGACAGGTGTGTTATGCAGCAATGCAACGCAAAGGAATGAAGATTAAATAAAAAGAAGAATATTGAAGAAGAAGAAAATGCAAATGTGATGCTATGTGTATATTGAATTTTCGTTTTGAATAACTCTTTATTTAAGACACTGGCCATATGAAATCCTCTATGGTGAAGTTTCGTTTGTGTGTGAGCTAAGATAAAAATCAAATGAGAAATTCGAAAGATATTGATATATGCGCTGGCTCTTTTTGGCTTTTATTATGAATACCACTTGGATTTTGTAAAGGATGATAATGTTGATCAAAAATACATACATATAATTCCTAAAGAACTCCGTAACCTCTTAATATGAAGAACGATAGAACGAAGATATGAACGATTAAATTTCATCAAAGTTGCAATGCAGTAATTTTTAATTAAAAAATTCGTTTAGAGTATTTGAATTTGAAAATAATTTTCAACATTAAAACTTTTTATGGATCAATATCAATGATTTCGTATATTGTGATTCAATTTTGCTTATTGGATTCATTTAAAACCAAAACACTTTGTTTGACAGTAAATTAAACCAATTTTGAGGATTTGGATAATTTAGTTTTTTAGTTTCAGTGAAAGCTTGATAAAATAGTATAAGCAAATTACTTAAACGGCTGAAAAAGACACAGACATGGAGTTCTATTTGATCAAAAATCAAAAACTGATATTTTCGGGGGAAGAAGAGGACGACGTGTTTGCACATTTTATTACAAGAAACACTGAAAACGCGACAATTGCTGAATTGGTTCCTGTAATAAAAAACGATGTAACCGAAGCGCTTAATGAACAACTCCACAAGAAGCTTTTCAAGCCAAGGGATAATGACAAAATGTATGCGTGTTTTAAAATATTGAATTCAAATCACGTTTTAATACATTTCATAACAAATGCAATGTTCGAAAGGGTCCTAATATGATTAATATATTTTGTGTTCAATGTTTACATAGAACCTGGGATTTAAACCTGCAAATTGAGCTTCCATCTGCTCTTCCTACTGATGACGACGATGAAAATAAATCCATATTCTCGTTTGGAGCAATGAAATTGCATCACGAAAACTTAGAAAACAGTTTTCTAAACAGAATTGGCAACATGGTTTCCAAACTACACGCAGCTTCATCAGTCGACTTGAAATTTATTGTTGACAATTTTGGTCCATCACGGATATCTATTGAATCAACACACTGGGAATCGAAAAGTATATATTCTGTTCTAAAAATATTATAGTAAAGTTATAGTTTGTGGTTTGGAAATATTTAATTCGAAATGTTTTCTGTCATTATTTTTAAGGTGAGCGGGTGGATTTTTGGGAACCAGACGAAGTTGGGTCAAGTGACATTGCATCCCTTCAATATCACTCATTTTGCGACTACTTTTGGCGACACAACTTTAACGAAGACATGATCAACGCTTGGAAAAATGGGGAAGATTTTCAGGGAATATTTACGATTCTTCTTGTGTTACCAGTTTCTGTGGTAAATATGCTGATATTACCAGAGCAACCTTACTTTGCCATGTTTCGTAAAATGCTGGACAACAAAATTGAATGGGACATGAAAATTGTATCAAGTAATGGACTTGGAATCAAATGTCACAGGGCTATCATAGCCGCTTATAACGAAAAGTTGGCTGATTTACTAAAGCAAGAACCCGCAAAGCGTGTGGGATTTATGAAAAATCTTACTCCAAGTTGTATTACGGCATTATTGGAGTATATTTACTGCAGAAATATAAATCGTGCCAATAGTGATTCTTATATGGCTACAGAAGTTTTCGAGGCTTCTTTGCAATTTGAGATGAGCGATCTTACTGAAGTAATGAGAAAAGTTTTGTTGGTCCGACCAAACCAGTGGTATGAAGTGGATGATGCTGTGGGCTTGTTTTTACTGGCTAGTACAAAGGGATTGAAGAAAGATGATTCAACTGTTTCAGAAGACGATTCGAGCAGTTCAGATGATCGTTCCAGCGTTTTAGAAGATGATTCGATTATTTTAAAAGAAAATTTGAGTGGTTTGGAAGACGCATCAAGTGCCTCAGAAGACGAAATGAGTGGCTACGAAGATGATGGAGTTGTAATTGATGGTGATGAAGACGTAGATAATGGCTCCAATTCGGTGATTTTAGAGGACGCTCAGCAGACCGATGACACCTGTGACTGGGAACCTCTGAGGAAAAGGGCCGTGGAAGTACTTAAATGGTAAAACATAACTTCAATCAAAGTTTTAAGATTGTGCTCAAATGTAAAATTATGTAAGTTATAAAGACTAATGAAGTCCTTTTAATTGTGATTTAAAAGGTACAGCAAAAATAAGTACCAGGACCTTGTGGCATCATCAAAATACCGACAGCTTTTCCGGGAGAGTCCGCAAGCGGCTATGGAAGTTGGCAAGTTGTTTCTTCAATTGGGGTAGGGGAATACCTGGAACAAGTGTATATTATATTTAGGCAGTGCAAATGTTTTATCATTAGTTCATAGTTTAAGAATGTAATGTAAACTTGTAGACTAGTTTTATTTGATCCTGATAGAAATTATAATTTAACTGTTTGTTCCTTTAGGTACCGTTTAAGTTAGAGTAAGGTATTCCTTATTTTTATTACTAACAAGTGTGTATTTAATAGCAGTTTTATAGCTAGACTAATTATTATTATGTATTTAAGTTATCGTTAATATAATTTTACTAATTTATTTATGTTAAGAGCACGAACTCTCATTCAAAATCAGACCTTTGTTACACAATTTTATTTTAAGCATAATTGGACAGACGTAAAATATGTTTTTTAAAATAAAATATAACTGGTAAATTCAAATGTAACTAAATAATAATTTATTATTTCCTTAGGTCAATAATTTGCACTGAATAAATATTTTAAGTTGATAAAAAATAACGAAAAATAGTTAATTTGGGTTATTAAATATTTTTTAAAAACAAATTTCAAATTTATTGGTCCGTAAATGTGCATCGTAAAGTTCCCGTGGTTTTGTGGCTTGCAGTTCATTTTTCATTTCATATAAACAAAAAAATGAACAGGTGAAGATACCTAGGCGACCTTGTGAAGGACGAAAGGATACACAATACAGTAAAAGGATTCATACATACATGCATACATTCAAAGATGGGACAACCGTTGTTGATATACATCTTTGTTTGTAAACACATCAAAATTTTCATCCTACTTATGTATCTCTGTCGAGTGGAAGCTAAAAAGGGTGTACCCTTGTATTTCATTCACTTTTCTCTGACTTGTACAACCGATAGAAGAGTCCATTTGATAAGTGTAGTTTTCTTTAAACATATTATATTTTACAGCGTATGTTTATTTCGGTCTGGCTGTTCTGAAGCATATTCACGTTTTAAACAGTATTTGGGTACTGGATATAACACTTAAAGGATTTTTAGTTGCCTGAAAGAAAATTACTCTTGAAACAAAATTATCGATTCCGCAACTCAATGAAAGCTATATCAAATTAACTTAATAATTAAGAATACGACCCAGATATCTTTCAAAAATTTGACTGAAAACAAGTTTTCATCAAAGGTCTTTATATTTTGCAAATGTACAGTAACTCAAATTTCTTCAAACTTATTGATTTGCACCCACCTGTTCTGTGTTCCATTTTAATAATAATGAGATTGAGCAAAAAACTGCCAAGCTCAATGTTACAAATCAAACATATTACATAACATACTCAGCGGCTGGTTTAGAAAATTAAAATATTCAGTCTAATTTGATTGTTCACAAGACGTTGGAATATTTACCATGATATATATAACTTAACTTTTAGTACTTTCAAATTTGGGGCATTTTGAGATCAAATACATCCGGTAATACATAAAGTTGTCGTGCTTGTAGTTGTGTAACACTTTTGCCCATATGGACAATTTTGATTTTTGCTGGCAGATTTAAATAAAAAATGAACACATGAATACACACGTACCTCTAACCCATTATACAATAAACGTATACTAACGGAAATGTTACAGGTGTGGATACGACAATATCAGTTTTTCTTTTTTGTTCTTTTATGCCATCAGATTTTGATTTTTCTACTGCCCTTCCGAATTTTGTTTTTTCTTCGAAGAACTGAATACCCTGACCAAAATAGAAACGATTTTGAAAAATGTGTTGTGCAGTTTTCTATGATGATGCAGCAAAATTGAATGAACCTTTTTTGGGTTATGATACATTACATAAAATAAGTTTAAAAAATGAAGTCATTCTAAACTCCTTCGTAGCCTTTTTATATTCATAGTAAATTTCATTACAAAGTATCTTTGATTAAAGTATTTATACATTAATCAATTAAATTTAATAACACTATTTAATGATAATTTTTCAAATCATAGTTCAAAAACCAATAATTTTTAAGCATAGTTTTTACAAATTTTTGAAAGCATGAAGGTTACCAAAATTGAACTAGTGTTTTTAATTAGCATTCCAACGATTCATGATGATTCACGATTCGAAACGAGGTTTGTCAAATTCTTTTAGTCAAGAAACGTTTAAAATGGCGTTTGGTTAGAACACCACGATTGTTGTTATTGAATTGCATGAAAAATCATTTTAAAAATGCTTTAAAAGTGTATAGTTTTACTTCAGTAGCATTTAAAATAAGGGGTGCAGTTTATACATGTACATGTGTATATATGTACTAGTTTCTAAAGGGTTTATTTAAAATGCAGAATAGCTCTTGCTTCACAAAACAGCCTTGCTTACCAACAATTATGCATCCCTATAAAAAGACAGAAAGACTGATCGAAAGGAAACCTGAACTACCTATATTTCTTTTTTTGCCCCAACCATAAAACTCAATCATTATCTTGACGTTAATACCAATATCTGTTACACTAAAATCAATACACATTTTAAATAAAGTCATCCATTTATGGATTTTGGCTGGGAATTGAGAATGGAATTTTTTATAAAAAATAAAAGTGTAAGGGGCTTCTTGAAATCAGATCTCTTGATTTTAACCTTTCCATAAGACAATCATATCTAGCCTTGGCATCATCCCTTTCTGAGTAAAGGGTTTCGCTTAGAATTTTTTAAGCTGAAAAATACACAGACTGTTAGTTACACTGTCTACTGAGTAGTTTTTTCTTTGACTGAATCAATATAGGTAAATATCAGCTTTCTGACGTACAAGAATTTTTTCTCATAAAATGACACAGAACCGACATAATAAATTTAACTTTGTTTACCGAACCCTACATGCTCATACACTTTTGTTTTGTTTTATTTGTAACACAGGTACAAGCAAAAAATGTATTCTTATCCTCGTACTTAAACATCTTTTCAGATACTGAAAAGCTGTACACTATTATTATTTTGGTTCTCAGTTTGTAAGTGAATTGTCTACTTATTGTGGATTGTATTATGCTAATGAATTCAAACAATGAATTTAGAGATTGAGAACATCACACGGATTTCTTTTTAAAATATTTAAAAAAAATGAAGACGAGACTAGTATTACAGTGAAAATAGTTCTGTAATTTAATATCTATCCACGAATCCAGTCTTGAGACTTAATTTATTGCTAACCCCTTTCACTGGATTAGAAAAACATCATGTTAAATAAAAGGGACAAATTGACTGAGATCTAAATTAGCTGCTTTATCTAAAAACTAGACATACCTTCGGTACTGCATAGTGTTGTTCGAAAACCATTTTTTGTACAAGTTTGTTACTGACTAGACCCTTACATGTTACCTGAAACTCGAGAATTTTAGTCTTACAAGCAAAGGTACATGAATACGAAAAGGGACTTGAGTAAACATGGATTGAAGTTGGATATCATCAGCACTGGTATGGATTTCACTGGACGGGTTGACATGGGTCTCGTTCAAAGTTGTTCTACAAGATAATAAAAACATAGAAACGAGCTGCTCAAGCTTGTATATGGATCATATTGCAGGCAATAAAACAAAAAAAGTTTGCTGTGTGCTTACAAAATGATCCACATATCAGATCGGAATTATTCTTGGCTTGATCCTCAGTATTTTTTTACATGAAATACGGTCATCGGTACACCAAATTATTTTAAGCCATTAAGAATAAATGACCAGTATGTGTTTGGCCGGCTTCCTGAACAGTTGAGTTCATAAAATGAAATGTGTTCTTCTGAGATAAATTTATTCAACTTTATCGAGAAAGTTATAATTACATAAATAATCATTAAAAATTGTGGCTAAATCAGTGTTTCTTCAAGTCATACTGAACAGTTTTATTGCTAATCGTTCGATAATTATGATTTAAGTCTGGTTAAAGTAAATCGTGATATCTATCAGTAATTAAACCAGTAAAAACTATTGATAATTTCTACACATAAACAATAAATTGTTATTCTTTACCTACCAGTGATAAAAGCATCAAAAATAATGCAAGCTAATACGCTGGAAATTTTCAGCAAAAATCGAAATAGTGTCCATTGAAATAAAGTCGATATAAAAGACTGCAAATAAAAATACACGTATAGTTGTTATCGTGTAACCAGACATTTCCAGAAGGAAAACAGTTTTAGTAATCCTAATAAAATCTAAGGTTGTTGTGATCAATTTATAAACAATTTATTGGTAACCTTTCGGAATAAAATCAATATGGAGACAAATTATATAGTATCCGAGTCAACTCTTGGCATTTCAGGAGAAATTCCTGCTGACAAAGAGAGTTCTGTTTTGAGTGACAGTTTGAAATGAATCAGTTTTCTTCCCCAACAATGCTGGAAAGTCATGATAAAAGGTAAATAGTCTTATTGGAATTTTTAGAGGTGATCAGATTTTCAAAAAGTGAAATTTAGCTGCCAAGTTTAGGAAAAATACAAATAATTTATATTTTAGGACAGGGCTGGCATATTATATTTATTTTATCAAAAATCATAACTCGGCAAGCACACTATATTTTTTCGTATCAAACTTTTTCACCAAATGTTGTATGTTTAATTACAGTAAATTAATTCACTCAAAAATATCTGTATGTAATTGTTTTCCCCCTAGTTTTTTGTTATGGGGGATTACGTGCAATTTCTATGTCAGAAAAGACTACTACTAGCTAGTTTTATTTTGAAAATGTCAGAGTGATTTTGTTTTTGTTATCTTTAGTGCAAAAATAGCTTGAAAAGTTAGGAACTCGAGAGATTATCAATTGAATAGAAAAATTTAGACAGTCGTGTGCAAAAACGTTAAAAAATAACAGTTCTGACTGCCTTAAAATACCCCAATATTGAATCATTTATGTAAATTCTGTGTAAAATATTATAATTTCTTGTGAAAAGCTCATTTTCTTGCTGTTAATTTTTAGGGGAATACAAATTTATAAAATCATTTTTGAGGTAATTCAAGTTTGAACAAATTGGATAATCCCTTTTTATTACGCCGCTGAAAGCAAAGCGTCAGCAAGTATTGACTTTATCATGTTTGTCTGTCCGTCCGTCTGTCCGTCCGTCTGTCCGTCCGTCTGTCTGTCTGTCTGTGAGCACGATAACTCTAGAACGCGTTGACCGATTTCGCTCAAATTTGGTATGTGGGTCACTATGGTCAAGGGCAAGAACCCTATTGATTTTCA
>JAQFXM010006704.1:0-12848 GCA_034693345.1 Entomobrya multifasciata | reverse complement strand
TCTACAAGACTAGAGTAGTAACTTTGGAATCGGAAATGGTCCTCCGATTCGCAATGTGTTTGAGGATGAAAAGTCTCCTATGCATTCTTCAATAGTAAGTTCAAAACAGTTGTTCAAAAGGATACCTTGCTTAGCCAAGTTTTGGCTGGTGAATTGTTCAAGAAATAGTGTGGACAATGCGCAAATGAATAATCGTGCCAGTGCTCAGTGTAGAAGAGAACAGAGGAGAAGTTGTAATATTCAAGTAATATTTAATCCTATTCAATATAATCAACAGAATAAGTCAAATTTGGATAAAATTCTTACATAAGAAGAAGCAAAAAATATGAAGTGATTGTAAGTTAAGATGTTTATATATTACAAGTATATACATTAAAAATTTAAGGATTTATGTGTCGTATCATAGGTTATCAATCGTTATAATTAAAAAATGAGGATATTAATGAAAAATAATATACTTTTGTAATAAGAATTGGTATTTGTGATGTGTAATGAGTATTAATGAATTTAACAAACGGGCTTAAATATAAACAAATAATTGTATTTGTTACACTATTAAATAATAAAATGATTTGAAGTTTGCCATGATTGCATATAATCGTCTTGGTTTTGATTATTGATGATACTTTTCTATTTGAGCATGGAATAAACAATGAAAAACGATTATTTCCTAGTGTGTTTTTCTTCACATTCATCAATATTCTGGTTCATACAAACATGCAACGTTGATCAAAAGCAAAAGTGCTTTTTCAAACACATGAAAAAACCCATTCACAGGTAACTTTTCCAAGAAATATAAGCATTATATATTTATGATCTCAAATCTAGACTGATTTAATCATTTATGCATGACGTTCACATTTGGTAGACAGAAAGGCAGATATAGTGGAAATTTACTTTTTTGGCTTGTCCATGTATAACTTTTAATTATTAATGGAAGCTAGGTTCTTCTTTGATGTTAAACACACTGTCTGATTCTTTTGAAAAGCGATTGATGTAAAAGTTCACAACTCAGCACACTTTTATACACTTAACTAACATTTTGACATGGAGTAACTTGATAGTATAAATTTTGAGACATGTTGTTTTGGTAGATTATATCCCGAAGTTTTCATTTTATTTGATCTTAGATGATTGCCGGTTGGCTACAGCAGTATAATTCCTGAAGTTTATATAAGTATCGTTTTACAATCATAACTTGACGTATACGGAAGGCATTAAGTAGCAACTTCAGGTTTCAGTAACAAGCAATATAACTGCATCGTTTCTATGAAGGATATGATGGGTACGAGAAAGGTTGGAATTGATTATCCATTCTCCAATAGTTTTAAAAAGTTCATCAACTAACTTTAGTAAGACTTCGTCAAACGTGTTTTAGAATATCCTTGTTTCTCGTCACATTTTAAAATTTTATGTACGCCCTGGGTGCATTGTAAAAAGCAGTAAGTCACGTGTGAACTGTTACCACAAACGTTGTGGGAGGTAAGAACTATTAAACAAGGAATTGGAAAGCTTCTAGATTCCTGTCCATATAACTGATCAAACGGGATGTCCTTAGATACTACAAGGTAAGGAGCAGTTTCTAAAGAGTGCAGTATTGAAGTCTGAATAATGTAGTTGGGCTAGTATCAAAACAACACGTGAGCTTTTTGAAGTGAGGAAAACTAATTTTCAAATTGCAAAGTTGGGAAAATATTTAAGTAACAAAAACTAAGGCTTATCACAACCTTTAAACGCAAAATGATGTTGTTAAAGTAAAAGTTTATTTTAGATGAAAATGTTAAAGAATTTTTGAAAAGTCAATAAATGTGTAAATGATCTGTTCAAAGGTGCAGGTGGCCTTAAGCGTATTTTTTAATTACTTTACTTCACCAAGTTATCCAAGCCTTTATAAAAAACGGTGAATAAAAGGATATTAGACTTCAATAAAAGCTTCCCCTACAGTAACTTACGGAAAGAAAGTAAAGTGAAAGTAGCAGTGAAAGAGACACAACAAAGAAAAGGCAGTTGTGTATTTTTTCATGTGATGCTTTTCAATCCCACTATTCTCTTTTTTATCAACCATCATGTTACTTTCCTGTTTTCAATCTTTATTGAATTGGATCTGTGGAGAAAGTTTTGATGTTGATGTTAAATATATAGCTTTCTATCCCCACTTACCTAAGAATCTGTGAAATGCTCAGCGGTAAGTCATGCTTGGTCGACCACAACAAGTTTTCCACTCACGATTCCATGCGGTTTAGATAGCTTTGCTTTTTTTCTTCCAATTCTTATGAGACCAGAGTTGGGTTTCTTTTGATAATGATGCTTTCACTATCTTATCAAATTACTTGTTTTCCTTTTTCGTGGAATTTTTATTAGAATGGTTGGAGTACTGTAAGATAATATTGTTTAAAAATCCGACAAAGTTGGTAATGATGACTTTTGGATTAGCTTTAAGATAAATTATATAAATATCATTTGCACATACATCTGTAAGAGGCTTTCGTATGTTCATATTCACATAGAGTGGTGGTTCTTAGGTTTATCAAATTTCTTCTATTGTGCCCACATAAGAAGCAATAAACAGATCAAATAACAAGTGTTTGAACACACTTTTTCCTACTTGAAAACGTGTGCCTCAGTATATTCTGTAATTAATTGTGGGGATAGTTCAAATCTATTTTTCTTACAGAGTGTCACATGTATTGCAAACAAGTACTAATGTGTCTTTACTACTTTCACTAAGTACTAAACAAGTGATTTACAACGCAACTTCATAAATCTGTTGATTGTATTCAGCAAAGCTCTCAACAAAAGAGCTTAAATATGAACTTTTATTTGTTTTCTCACATGCTTTCCATTCTTTTGGAATTATATTACAACGGACATAATGATGTAAATAACATTAAAGCGGTAAAACAGTACATATTTTTGTGGTTCGAGAAACCTACAATTGACATATTTCAAACACATTTATGCGGATTTGGACCGATTTCAGGAAGAAGCTATTTTTTGCCAGGTTCTCTCATTGTGGGCTTTCAAAACCAAAACTCAACGAACTATTCTCTTTTAGTTTAATTTTCAGCAAAATCTCGTTTAAAATCATATATGACCATTCATCAAGTATACGACTTTGCTCTCTCTGTATTTTACAAAAGAACGGGACATACTATCTAAAGAATTCGATCGCTGAGTATGTTGATTCAACTACGATTTCAGTTACTTCTCAGAAAACAAAACTATGCCTACATCTGTAAAAGCGGAAGCATTTAATTTGAAAAGTTGAATCATTCATACTTCCATACCTTTTACACAAAAAACCATTGATTTTTGGATGGAAGGACACGATAGCAATAAAATACAAATTCATGAATGCCGTCATTGATCCCGATTTCCGGGTACTTTAGTTATTCAACCAATTATTATCAGATGTCAAGAAAGCAGTTATAAAGTATGTCATATGACAAAGTTGAATATGTCAGTTATTATTTGTGGAACCCAGTCGACTCTTTCGGAATAAATTGAACACGGCAGATCAGTTTGAGATGCATTACGAGATATGTACTCATTTAACCTTTGGAAGTCTATAAAGCACTCAATATACCAGTAACCAAAGGTATATATACACAAACATCACAACAAGCGGCATGTATTTTGTACCTATGTCGTTATGAACGCAAATTGAAAATTGAAAAAAGCTTCCTTTCCCTCGAAAGCTTTTACGTGCTTTGTTGTCAGCAGCGTTGAACAGGGTTTTGTGGAAAATCTCTTATACGGAATAGTTCGCACAAGCGATGAAATTATAATCAAATTACAGGTAATTTAATTATCAGGATAATTAGTGACAAGATTCGTGTGTTGTAGCTTTTACACTAGTACATCATCCTGACTTCAAAACTGCGAACATCGTAGGATATATTTTGTCGGAAACCGTCGGTGAATTTGGCTGCGAAGAGTATTGAGCTAGTTAACATATTATGTAAGTAGAAAAACTAAATAGGCTATACTGTCACATAAGCATTTTTACGCTCTTGAAGCACAGCAAAGTCGTAACATGACATTTTTTTGTTTTTATGTCGAAAGACAGTATTTTTGAAATTTAAATACGTCGAATTTGTTTACTAATTGTAGAAAGGTAATTTTAACATGCCATGTTCAATTAGAGCTCTGTGAGGCAATGACCTGTGTGTGTTAATTGTTTTTTAAACAATTATTTCGTTCTAATTCTGTTGAAATGTATTAGCTTTTAATTGACAACAGTAAAACAAATTAGATCATTTTTATTCCCTATTCTGTCAAAAAGCTATTTTCAAGCATCCATTTAAGTTCACAACGTTGTTCATTCCATTTTTTCGTCGAATTAGAAACGAAAACACTTTCGATTTTATAATATATTTTTGTAAAGCGAAAAATGCTGGTTTTCTTTGGCATGAATTTAAGAACGACTTCAAAAGGTTTTTTAGATTTAGAAAGATTTAAACTTAATGTATCTAATACCTTCTGTCTTTTATTCTGTTTGAGAACCGATTGATACATTTAAATTAGCATTTGTCTAAGTTTGGCAACATAGCCATCGGTATACGTCTAAGCTGCAACGTGGAATGGTTATGCAACAAAAATAAAACATGCTGACAGATCTATTGGTTCTATGCGAATATAATACAAATACAGTAAACTTTTATGCAACATTCTATTTTTTAGCAATCATTTCCGAAGCAATGCTTGTGCAGACATATTTCAATTTATTGTTTTGGGAAAATGCACAAATGACAGCAAATAGAACTTGGGAAATATTAAAGATGCCCTGAAGGATGCTGGTAACATGCATTACACAAGATAACATATTTGTTTGCTCGAAATTGCGTTTTATTTCTAACAATAGCAAAATCCTCGTATGTAATATGAAACGGTGAAATTACGTATTGGTTTCTATTCCGAAATAATTTTAACAACCCGTTTTTTCATGATTTGGTTTTTTTTGTGAAATGTAAGGCTAACCTGTAGTTGACCTCACTTTATAACCGATCTGCCATATTCTTCAACGCACCCACGTATAAACAGTTGCGTAATCAAAAGACGCCACCTAACTTTCACTATTTTATGTAATTCCAATTAACCGTATGCCCAAGTCGAAATAAAAATCATTTTTTTGTTTAAGTAGCTATCAGTTTCTTGAGATTTTAATCATTATATTTTCCTGCTAAAATAGGCTATTTAAAAATAGTGAAATTAGTAAGTTGGAAAACGTGTAAATACTTTGTCCAGGTTGTGATTTTGAGCTTAAACTAAAGATAAAATTGATTACTTTTATGTACCGCATATCTTTTCACGAATCAAAAACAATGTGAAGCATTTTAGTTCATTATAATACCTAGCTTCTACACTATTTGCAACTCTAATTTTCCATGATGTCAGAATTTATCCTTCTGAAACAAATTATTTTCATACTACTAGCTTGATGTGATAGATTATGAGGTAGTGCCTTGGCCTCATTTTCTCTGACAAATATTCCAGCCTTGAGAGTAGTTAATAACTTGAAATGTCACAATTTCAAACAATACACTAATTAGTATCAATAAAACTTTACTAATTATTATTTTTATTTTGAGTATGACCTCGCTTTCTCTAACAGGCCGTTTCAATTTCAATATATTGTGAAAGAGCAACAACTTGTAAACACGTTGTCCTTAATTCAGCGTCGTGATCTAATTGTTGTCGTATAACCTGCGTGGAAGAAGTACTAAACGGAAGGAAGTATAAATTCTCGCATACCTGCCAAAAACTTGCCCAAACAACATGTGTACTAATTATAAGTGTTAATACCTGTTCTTGTAGCTATGGAGCAGTATAACAAGACAAAAACTCCCACTTCATGCTAGTTATTCTGAACATTAGAGTTGTGTTTATTTTTATAATCACGTGTAAAATGAGCATTGGAAAACGATATTCACTATTTTAATGTAAGCACCGGCATAGTATAGTATTTATTTATCATTTAGCACTGACATAGTATTTATTTGTCTTACACGTGTATAAATGAAAGCAGACAAAGTGAAAGTTTCGACGGAAAGTTTACACTATAATGAACGCATTATGTAAGATTCTGTCTTATTTTATGTTCACTCAAAAACATCGAATCGTGCACACAGTATTATGCAGTTAGGAATGCTTTCTCTTGTCAGTCAATATTCTAGAAGTGAAGTGTAGATTTTATTTTTGAAACGTATTATAAAAGCATTATTTGTTTTTATATGTTATCGACATCAAGAAATTTATCCTTGTATGCTTCTTGATTTGCCATTGTTTCCTCTATTTTTACATTTTTCGTTCTAAAATACATGTAAAGTAATACTACTTGAAAAACGAGCAATGAGGAAATTACAAGTTTTAGATAATACATTTCGTAAAGGTTAATGTATATTGTATGATTCACTATAAGAGCATTCTTTGCATAGAATGTTTGCTTTATACAATGTAAACAACTTGTAGATCAGATTTCAAATCCAAACACATTTCTTGAGCAAAGAAAAACATGTGCCATTGCATTTTTTCACTTGACGTGCTTGATGTTTTCACCTGTTAGCCCTGTTTGGCACTTCATGTTTGAATGCAAAAAAGAAGCTGGTATTTAACTCCACAGATACTCTCGATCTATGAACTTGAGAGTAACGCCTCCACTTCTTTCACAGGCACTACATTTAATTTGATTTAACGTTTGCTCGCGTAATTTGATAGTTTGTTTTGCCCACTCTCCGTCACGTTTTTTACGTCAAAGACTTAACCTTTTACATATGCTTGTCTTTTTCCAAGAATTCTAGTTCATAGGACATAATCAACTTCAAAGCACTATAAAGATCACACACATTTGGCTTCATGTATAAAATACTCTAACTTTATTAAGAATTCCGTAAGTGTGTTTTGGATGAAATCCAGAAACCAAATACTAACCAACCATTCGTCAAAGGATTTAAAAAAATTAAGGCAGTGAGCATTTTTCCTTCACTTCTTATGTTTAAAAATCCAATGGGTTTGCCAAACCTGTTCTAATGATTATTATGAAAGGTCATAGCATAAGAACATAGCTTTTGATTTTGTTCACATTTGCAAGTTACCCCAGATACACGTCATATTCTATGCCTCGTCGTCTTATCGGTGAATATTTGAATGAAAACCCAAGAGTTTAAGAAGATAATACACAATGAACCGGCAATTTTAATTGATGAAGTAGTAACCCGGTGTCATATTTACGTAATTAACCATTCATACTATACTATGCATTATAAAAACTAGCATATATACATATTAATATGCACGTATGTTGGTTTTACGTTATGAGGGAACACAACAAGCAGTTATCATGCATCAAATCTCAGAGTATGACATCACAGCTTGATGGTATGAGATTCGCATTAACGATAACGCGTTCACGGCTTTGATCCCTAGTGGGCCCAGATTATTTTGGTTGTATACACAAAATACAAAAGCACAGCTCTAAACGCACACCTTGAAATGCACAACGCACAGTTTTCTGGTCACAACTTTAACATGCAAACGTAAAAACAAAAAAAGAAAACTCAAGCAAAAACAATAGTACTGCCGTACCGGCTTATTAATAAAGTAACATCTACGTTTACTTTACATTACATGTGCTGGTTCCCATTAAACTTTCCTCTAAAACTAATATTAATGACTTATAGTTCTCCTTATAAATCATAAGTATACTAACATTACTCAAAATTCTATACAGCAACTTCAAAGAGCGTGATCTCCATAGCAATTAACATTCGAGTTACGAGGCAATGACCTCCTAATTTAATTCGTATTCACATAATACAACTGACACAGAGAAAAACGAAGTACAATCTGGAATTCTCAGAAAACGATTAAACTTTCTATTGGCAAATGATCCAAAACCATTATTAATCAAGTTTCTGCCGTATTGAATTGTACAGATGTATTTAAATATACTTTTCATAATTAAAACTTGCTGGCAAAGCGCAGAGTAATACTTTTTCGTTTTATTTTCCGCCGAAATAGTAACGAAAACGTTTCAAGTTTTTCGCTGTGATTACGTGACTGGATAAATGTTGCTTTAGGTTGGCATGGACAAAAGTGCAAATTTAGAAAGGTTTTTCTTTGAACATGTGAACATAAAGTGTAGGGCCTAGTATATAGGAATTCACGCAGTTTTAAGGCTTACCCATTTGGATGCTAAAATTTCTCCAGATGTTGTTTGTGTTTTGGAATGTTTTTCAAAAAGCAACTTGTTTTACAAGTTCCCTGGAATAATTATTTTATTCAATCTAGGGCACGTGTCAAGCAGTACCAGTTGAAATACAAGAGCAAAAAGTGATTGCTTTTTGATATTCTTGAGATAATTCATTTTGTGACCCTTATAGGTACTTTTATACGTACTCGTATTTAGTTTTTGTATGGTAAGATTAAAGTAAACTATATAAAATTAATTTCGCAATCTAATGTGAGCAAGGCTTGATCAGACTTTAAATTGGAGCACACTTTTAAGTAACTGAAATCCCGTGCTTTGGTGTTTCTTGTATTTATTTTGAGTAAATGGTTAGAAATTTAATTGTATAACTGTTACGTTCTTTACGTAAAAGCTTAATGGACAAACGTATCCTATTTTACGCTAAAATAATTGAGCTCCTAAAGTAATTCTCATCTTCTTAAAGTTTACATGTGCAGATAAGGAAATGATCAAGTAAAAAGATTTGTAAAGTTCACACATATTGTATTTCAAGTGAAAAGCCTGAAACCTTTTGAAATATTCTTGAATTAGGTCTGGATGAATTCCGGAGACAACTACTAGATAACTACACATATTGGGCTTTTACAATTCAACCCTAATGAACTTTTCTGCTTTCGTTTGGTTTTTGGATTAAAAAATCTGCCCTTTCAAAAAATACTGCATCCATTGGATGATTATTTGCAATGTTCCATAGCATATGGTACCAAATGGCTGAGTTACTCGAGATCTATATCATACTTAGGTTAAACCTTTTCGTTAACTCATCTCATGCATCAAAATAACCATCTGCAAATTGCATGAAAAATGTCAGCAGAAATGGAATATAATACAAGCTGTAGTATAAACAATTGCGCAGATGATGACAATATTGACATTTTCAAAATTTCTCTATTTTGCGGAATACTTGTTTCCCACCTCTACATTTTTTAAACCATAATTAAATTATGTTTTTTAGTAAATCATGTTTGCATGAAAACTCAGTGAGGTATTTTGAAGATAATGTTTCACTAATACCTCCCATAGCTTGCTTATAGATTTCACTCGTGGTGGATTCCTCTTGTGTATACCGTAGTGTAATTGAAGTTATTGAGATTAGAATTTCTTGTCAGAAATATAATCAAATGCGTGCATTGATTTACAACCTTTTGTAGAATTGGCAGGTGGTTTGTGTAGGCAACATGCCGTGTAGCAAATAATGTTGGAAAGCCTGGGTTTGAAAGGTATACACTTTTCTTATAGCTAGCCTTTTTAAATCGAATCACACTTCGACCTTTTTTAACTTTGAAGAGTATTTACATATATTTTAGAATAAAAGCCGTCAGTATTTTGATATTGGCACTCGTTTTCTATACGTTCTGTTCATAACAAGTTTCATAAACGAATGTCATCGATTTCAGGTTATTTTTAGGTAAAACTAAATTTTACGCCAGTATATATAAGGCAATTACCGTTCACTGGAAGAAAAATGAAACGAGTTGCTTGTTCTTTTACTAACATACATAGTATATCTACAAGTGAAAAATGAACAACGTTTGAAGAGAAACTTGAGATGGTCTCTCATAGAGAAGTGAGAGCGGTATTTTTTGGATTGTGAAGGCAATGCGTCTGCTTTATTTTTGAGACAGGTTGGAACGAGAAGTGAGAAGGATTGGTGAGAGGAAAAGCGGCATGTCATCATTATCATTGCAGCAGAGGAAGGAGGAGGAAGCAGATCAGACAGCAGTGCAACTTTTACCTTTTAGAATTTTAGAATTTAACTTGATTGAAGTGAATTGATTGATTTATTGAAGTGAATTGATTGATTGATTGAAGTGAATTGATTTATTGAAGTGTAATTGAAGTAGTGGGATCCTTGATAAGGAGAGAATTAATTTGTGTGGTTGTCGGTTTGTTATATTAATTAACTAAAATTAATTAACGCATTGAGATCATAATTTGAGAAAAATAAAGAAGTATATTAGTGAAATTGAAACAAACGCTGTGTGATTATATACTGATTTTTGTGTTGTTGTTTTTGTTCACTCCATTTAATTAGCGATTGACCATTCATAAGCCTCCACGGAAATATCATTAACGGTTAGTTACATTGGATATTTAACATTTCGTGGTGACCCCGACGTGATCGTGGCATGATGAGTGAGTCAACTGGGAATGGAGTTGATGACTCGGGACTGGATTTGACATCCAATAACGGGTCAGATGGAGGAATGAAGACGACCGAAAGGTTGGAGGAACTCAGGAAGATCAGGAAACCAGCGCGTCGTTTGTTGATGAGATTAGCTGAGGAGGTGCGTGCTATATTGGCGGATCCTATGCCTAACCTGGATGACCTTAAGGGGAAAATGAGAGAAGTAATTAGCTCATTCGATGACCTCTGCGTGAGGGATGCTGAGATCCTTAGGGAGATGGCTTCTGCCAATTTACCTGAGTTGGAGGAGGATGCGGAGTACTTGTGCATCAACAAGTATCGAGTCATAGTGGAGCGGCTACGAGATTTGGTGCAACAGATGGAAAAGAAAGGACCCACTGAGATCCCCCACGGGGGAGAGAGTACTGGTCGGAAATTTAAACTTCCGAAAATTGAGCTAACGAAGTTCAGTGGGGAGTTGAAAGATTGGTTGCGTTTTTGGGCACAGTTCAAGAAAATTGATGAGGATCCTGAACTGGCGGCAAGTGACAAGTTCTGTTACTTGCTACAGAGTTTGGAACAAGGGACTGAGGCACAGGAACTGGTAGCTGCGTACCCGCAAAGCGAAGAAAATTACGCGGAGGCAGTCGGAGCTCTGAAGAAGCGCTATGGGAATGAGGACCTTCTGTTACAGGTTTACATTAGGGAACTTTTAGCCTTGGTTATCTCTAATGTAACCGCGGAGGAAAAGCTACCATTACGGAGCCTTTATATAAAAGTGGAGTCGTACATTCGAGCTCTTGCTACCCTGAACTTGGCTAAGGCAGACCCGGCTTCTTGGCTATTCCCATTAGTAGAGGCTGCACTTCCTGAGGATGTTTTGGGTAATTGGCAACGTAGCCAAGAGTCTTCATCCTCAATTGACTTCACCGGGCAACCGGAAAGGAACCGACTGGAGCGCCTATTGAAGTTTATGTCCAAAGAAGTGGAGATTAAGCAACGGAACGACTTGACAGCTAGCTTCACCACTAATTTGAAGAACGCAACTACAGATGTCAAGAAGCAGGGAGATCTTCCAAAACAACAGGACCGGTCGAAAGTAGTACGGAAACCGGTGACCAGCATGGGATTTCATGTGGCTGATGCTAAGGCTTGTGTCTTCTGTGGCCTGACCAACCATAAGGCTGATGGGTGCCGTAAAGCCCAGAACATGACATATGAGGAGAAGATGCAGATTTTGAGGTCCAAGGGCCGATGCTTCATTTGCACCCTACCCCACCGAGCAGCAGATTGTCGTAACAAGACAAGAGTAAAATGTGAGACATGTCAACAGTCTCATCTGTCGATTTTGTGCAAAGGAGCTATCAAGCGTGTTTGGATTAGGGAGGATGCTGGACCACCGGCTAAGAAACTGAAAACGGGGGAGCAACAGCGAAGTGATACCACTATGGTTAACCAGGTGAGCAATGGAACATGATTTCCTACTCTTAATTAAGCATAAAGAATAAAAATAAAAGGGAAACAATTTTAGTGGTTCTGGATACGGGCTCCACCAGTAGTTACATACTACAAAAGACAGCTAATAAGCTGGATTGACTCCCATAGTGGAGGAAGTTATTTTTGAATTTTATGGAACAAAAGTAAATCAGTGAAACACTATGCATATCTTGATAAGAGCAAATAATTGCGAATAATCATAAGAGATCAATAGAGAATGCGCACAAAGATACAAAAAGTAGATGAATTGATTTTGAACATGAAAGATGAATGAACAAAAATGATTTGACTTAGTGATTCTAAAGAAAAGTCAAAAATGAAATTAAGTGAAAGACCGTGTAATTACGGGAAAGAAAATATAATTAAGAAACAGTTTGACAGCATTAGAAATTATAATTGGCTGGACAGTAATAGTAAAGATGAGTATATATATATAACACACTCTATGGCAGTGGTAAAAAGATCAGAAGTAAAATAATATTTCTGAGTGCAATGAAAGGCATAATGATTAAAGATATTAATTCGACTTCATTCGAAGAAGGGAATATTAATTTGAACTAGAAGACTAGCCCCAAAGAGGTTGGAAGAAAGCGAGTAAATTTCAGTAAATTAAAGGAAGCAGGGTTACTGCAAAAATTCTTTAATCAAGTATTCGATTTGACTAAATTCAAAGAGTAAATTTGATGCCATAGGCAGATGGTGCGGCTTGAGTAGCCAAAGTTGAAACGAAAGAAGGTCAATAATCAGACCTGTGCAGAGGCTACATGCGTTGGAAGCCGACAAGTCTGACCCCATTTGTGAGATGGGGGAGCCCCAAGTCCAGATTCGGTCGTTCGGTTAGATTAAAGACCGGAGAAGTGACCTTTAATGAAAATGGTAATTTTCATTAGGGGGAGGATGAAGAGAAACTTGAGATGGTCTCTCATAGAGAAGTGAGAGCGGTAATTTTGGGATTGTGAAGGCAATGCGTCTGCT
>JAQFXM010006703.1:0-12849 GCA_034693345.1 Entomobrya multifasciata | reverse complement strand
TATGCATATGCATGACATGACAAAGCACATGTGGATTGTGGATCTTTATAGATTTTTTTGCTGTTTTACTGCACTACTGTACCATTACCATTCAAAAAATACAATGTAGAGCCAAAAGATGAATTGAAGACACGACACAGTTGAAGTTGAAACATTGAAACGGAAAAGTTTCACATTTTTTCAAGTTCATTTCTCTCTTCTGGATGACATGACATAAAACATGTAAACTAAGTGTGGACGAAAAAAAACTTTGCCGATTGCGATTATATGAATTCTCTTTCTCATTGTAATTTTTTATTCTTTTAATGTTCACGAATGATGTTGATTTTTCATGCTTTTCAATAATTGCTTTTTAGTTATTTTTTTCTTTACATGTTTCTTTGCCTCTTTTAGGATGATTGCAATTTTTGTACTTTAAAGCACTATCATAACCATAATAATAACTATTATGTCATACGTATATATATACGCCTGTAAATAATTAGTATAAATACATAATTTATATTCATATTAAACTACAAAAAATGTACTACAACAAATGCTACGACGATTACCTCACATCAAAGTGTCATCATATCATTGTATTTTTTTCTTTCTTGTTTTAGAGTACAGAGTTGACCTTATCAAGAGGTAACTTAATCTGTCTATATTTTTCTCGCTTATTATTTAACTATTTAACAAAGAGCTTACACTTAACTATATGTTATGTAGGGTTTTTACTCTAGCTGTAGCACTGGCTGTATGAATGAGTCTTTAAAAATAAAACAAAAAATAAAAAGTTGATCAAAACTGTGTATTCGCTAAAAAATTGAGTAAATCACTTATCAGTTGTACATTCACCTTTCATATCTTTCATCACATTTATCATGAAATTTATACATTCATTATATGTTCCTTCATACTGATTTCTTTACAAAGTGGAAAGTTCTATGGCTCATCACACTAAATATTTATCAAACAATAGCACAAGTCCTAAAATCATCATTTCTATATTTAATACAAAGTATGCAGATTGTGACCTTTCCTTTATAAAGAATCCTTTCATTTTTTCAGTACCATAAAACTTTTCAAAACGTTTTCAAAAAATCGATATCCAAAAGTGGAAATTGTACATGTTGTGTACGTTATGTTAGGCTATGTATATCGTTGATGATTGTAATTTTATATAGTTGAATAGAGTCATTATATTAATTTCCAATATACTATCATGGCATTCTATCAAAAACTAGCGGATTTGATTTTCTTGACAATAGACTTTTTTGTTTCTTGTTGCGCTCTGCTAATATTTCCTTTACAAATTTTGCAGCTTTTTTTCCGTTCTGAATTGAATTCCGCTGTTTTGTATCACAAGCGTACTACTGCGTACATATTTTATAAACCGTGAAAAAGTCAGGTCTGTCACAATAGTTTTCGTAATGAATAGCTATGCAATGTGTCAAAGCACAATTCAGCGGAAATAGGAATTTTCATGCGTATTTTCATTCTTACAATGCAATACTTTATGTCTGTTTCTGGAAAAATGTGAGGTTAGATAAAAGCAGTCTCTACGTAATTATATTCACTATTGAGATTGTTCAAGTGGTTCGGTTCAATATATGGATATTCCATTGCCCTGTGTATTCTACTTTTGAAAGAAATTGTTTGTGCATTTATTGGAGAAAATATATCGCAAGGAACTACCTGCCTCATTGGAATTAGTCACCTTGTGCTTTCAAGTCAAATCAAATTACCTTTGGGGTAATTTGGAATGGTAAAAGCAATATGTAAGGAAACTACAAGATGTTTACGAAAACTTTATGTGGACAATGAAATATGTAATGTATAGTGCTCCATACAAATTTGTAGTACATAAAAACATAATCAATCATAAATATCAAACTTGCAAATATGTGTGTAGGCCAATTTTTTGTTGAGTTTTACAATTACCATGTCCTCTCCCATACTTTTTTTTACAAAAATTCGTGATTAAATCAATCTTTGATTGCGATCAATTTATTTGCAATGTCAAACGAGTTGCCGTCTGGTCGAACGGAAAATACATGCCCTGAACTGAGTTCTTTCACCCGTAGAAAGCCAAACTGATCAATCCCCGTAATGCGACATTCAGCAAAGTTTCCTCCTGATACTTCCACGTTCACAGTATTGTCATCAGAGTCATCATCTATAGAGCCATGGATCCAATTCTCCGTGTATAAATTGATGATCTTATCTGCATTGTTACTTTCCATGAGCTCCAGTAAGTTTTCAAATTCAGAAAGAGTCCTCGCGATAACCTTTTCGATGGATAGGATAGGCTTATCTTTCTTATTTCCGGCAGCAGTTTTAGAATGTGCTGATGATGAGCTGGCAGTTGGTTTGGCAGTGGAAGCAGGACCGTTTTCTTGCAAGATGGAATTCAGGGAAATTGTTGGATATGCATTGGATACATTGATCCCAATGCCTATATTGACAGATATTTTTCTGTCTTGAATTTGTGACTCTACCAAAACGCCACCAATTTTGGTATCGTTGACGTAAATGTCATTTGGCCATTTAACGAAAAGGCCGAGTTCCTGTAGAAAATGAGTGAAAACGTATAAATAAAATATTTATGATGTACAACACAACTCCATACTTTAAACTTGTTAGATTTCTTCGATTATTGCTCACCTTATAATTTGGAATGGATAAAACAATGGCAAGCCCAGCAATATGTTGAAGCAGCGAGATACGACGGCCCATGGCCGAGTCTAAGTCGAGTGAAAGCTGAACTGAGAAGCAGGCACATCCTTCGGGACTTAACCAAACGTTTTTCCCTCTTCCTAGTTTTCATAATAAAATGATTTGTTCTTTAGCAATTCAACAAAGTAAAATTCAACATAAATGAGATATTGTATGACCTCTTCCAGCAGTTTGCCTGGCCGCGATGACCACCAATCCATGTCGGAGGAAGTGACCATGAATCACATTGTTGGTGGAAGTTATCACATCAGTATAAATGACCAAACGGCCCAATTCTTTGGTTGTTAAATTCTGTTTTAATATAAAAACTTGCGTATTTATGCATGCCATCCAATACATTTTTCCCACAATATGTTTTTATCATACGTCATAATACTCCACTGTTGAAAAATTGGGTGGACATTCCAAGATCCTGACAGGGAATCGAAGATGGCTTGGCAAGGATCCTTTTTCCCCACGTGGAATAAACTCAACTGTTAGATCAGCCTGCTGCACTGTGGATGGATTGGAGGTCAGAAAGTCCAGCACTTTCTGTTGAAATAATTCAGAAATCTAATTGAAAACTCTTGCAACAGCTCAAATTTAATTAAAGTTATTAATGCTTACTTTATGATCCCCAAGTAAATATCCAGTGGTGTACTCTGGAGCCTTGATTTGTGTGCAATCGATACCCAGATTTTGACTTAATATAAGGGATAGCAATGCCAAAGCATCATTTTCATCAGCACATTTCTCAAACTGAATTTGGGAGAGAATAGCCTTTCCACCGAGAGCTCCTCCATCCAACTGAACGATACAAGTTTTGTTGGTGTCTTTGACGCGTCCATAAACTGATACTGTCATTGGCCTGGAATAACCTTCGGAATCATTTGTTTCCAAAACTCGTTGGAAGCCTGGTGGAGGGAGGTTGGTTCCAGCAGCACCCCACACATTGTCAGATACAGCTAATGGATGAGTAACCTTTTGTGCTGGACCATACTGAATAATTTTCTTTTGAGTGGAAGAACCGGGTGCAGATGATGAAGATGACGACGATGACTGTTGCACTTCAGGACCAAATGGAGGGCTTTCACAGCACCACGATAGGAGTCTGCCTCCATCTCCTAAAAATTGAAGAAGCATCGAAGTGCCATTCTTCTCAGGGATTTTTCCAGCTAGTACAAGTAAAGCAGTTTGCTCTGACCATCCTCCAACGGTCAATTGGTCCCAGCGAATATCGTAAATTGCGTACCGGTCATTGGCAAGAATGGCTTTGAGTAGAATACCAATTTCGGATCGTTTGGTTTCATTGTCGCATAAAATAAGAATATTTGGCGGTTTGCCAATTCGTTTGGGACTCTTCTTAGGCATTCTTCTGGGAGATGCAACAGCGGATAGTATACCTGGAGAGCCAAAAGATTTATCAGTATTTGTCATAGGGCTTAGCAAATGACTTGGAGTAGCAGCTCCACTTGATGACGGGGTCTTTGAAAACGTTGTTTTCGCTAAAGATTCGCAAGATCTTGCAGGAACACCAGAGGTTCTCAAAGTGCACGGGGGAAGGGTACGAGACTTTCCTTCAGAATCAGTATTTCTACGATAGCCTGGTGGTTCGTCTTCATCCAGTGACAACGATTTGGCGCACATAAGAAGTGAAGCAAGACTATTCGATTTATTTGGAAGGCTTCCTAAGCTACCTGGGCAAAAACTGCGGCGTCTTGGACCTTGATGAATTTGCGTTTTCTGATGGAAAAATTATGGAGGTTAAAAAAACTCTTCCAATAAAATTGGAAACGCGCAAGACCGTTTTAAAGTATGCTCACTGCTCACCTCAGTTATATTTATGTTGGCCACCGACCTCTTCCTTGGCGATCTTTCATACCAGTTTGGAAGTTTAGTTACTGTCAAATCAAGTTCAGAACCTTCCAGAGCCTCTTCATCAATAGTAGTGATGTCATGCTTGGAAATGTCTTGCGAGTCAGAGACGGATACTAAAGTCTTTGGTGTTCCAGTGACACTTGCAGCCGCACTACTGTCAGTGGTACAAGCCCGGGACTCGTAAAGACCGGCTGAAAGTCGACGAAGGTCTGCAGGTGTCAAAGATGTTTTTCCTGCAAGCTCACCCCGTGAAATTAGCGTTCCAATGCTTCCTTCAATACTGATGGCTACATGTGTAAGTTCAATCATAAATTAGTTCTGAAATGCAATGCAAAACTTGCAAAATACAACTGAACAAAAACAAAAGTTTCCTACTTGTCAATCTATAAACTCTCCATCCACCCTCGAGAATAATTTGTCCCAAACGGAAAATGTGCATTAGCTCAATAAGCTGGTTCAAGTCAGAGTATAGGATCAGTGCAAGGTCTGAAGGTCCACACTTCCATGACACGATCCTTCCAAATTGTGTAAACTATAAGGAAAAACGACAAACGAGTGCACATGAGTGAAAATTTTCTCTCTTTTGCTCAGAAGAATATAAGTATTTCTCGCCTTTCACAATGATTACAATACAATAGTAACAACTAGAAAATAAGTTTCTACTTGAAAATTTTCTGCTCTCAAAATATGGACACAGATAATTTGTATGTAACATAAGAGTATTTAATGCAGGATAACTAAACTACAAATCATGATCAAAGTGCACGTTTACACGTGCTCATAAAACCACAAACATTGAAGTATGTCATAAGAGAAACATGTGAGAGTGTTTGTACACACAATACGCACATTTACATGATTCACTCTCAGAGATGCAGATGTAGTATTCTCTATCTTAGCTTTACTCGTCAATCAGAGAAATCCCAAAAGTTTCTCACTCAAAAGATAGTACATTTGCTTGCACGCTCATCATAAAGTATTGTGCATGTAAAATATAAGATTAACTTAACATGATTTTCTCACGCTAAATTAACGAATTATTAAAACGCATACAACATTTATATTATACCATAACCATATTATGCTCATAATTATGCATACCTTTCTGTAGTACACTCGCTGTGTTAATCCTGGCTCGGCTTCAAACAAAATGTAAAATTTCCTAACATCAATTTGGCTGCTAATTTCAGCCTCTGAGTCAACAAATGCGGTCCAGTCATGTAGATCAACAATTTGCTGCAAAAAATGGAGCAAACACATTTATCATTTGTGATAAGGGAAAGCATATCTACATTATATAAAAATGTCATATTTCTTTTAAGCTTACTTGAGGCATGAGTACAATCGCTCTCGCCCTGTCTTCCTCCCACAACAACCTCCTGATCCTTACAGTACTATGATTATAGCAAAGGTCAGAAATTTGTCGAATACTGCCATAATGAGCTGTTCCACTGCTACTACGACTGCTGCTGCAACTCTTGTTCCCACTCATCACTGACAAATGAACTTCGCCATCATAATGGCTACTCTGCTGCTCCTTCTTTGGGGTCGAGTAATTACTTCCCCCAGACACATTGCTACTACTCCTGCTCAGATTTCGACTTGGACTATTACTCCGACTGGGATCCCCTCCAACACTTGACCCAAAGCTTTCACTCCGATTTACTGAAGAGCTTAAACCATAACCGGAAGAAGACTGCGACAAGATGGACTGCTCCAAAAGATTATCAAATGTTGGGGACACCCCTTTTCTTGGGGACGCTAGTAGAACACGGTCTCGTATGAAAACTACAGAGCCCTTCTCTTTCACTAGACATTCCTGAATCCACCCAACAATCTCGGTTCTCGTACGAGATTGCATCCATGTTAAAACGGAATAACAGAGCGTTATCAACATGATGAAAAATTATCAGACTGTTTTTTTTTCAATCGGGCAATATAAATTTAAAATTTATGACGAAACAAGACACTTTTCTTGCTTGTACTCTGGTGCACCCACATGATCAAAACTGATTTCCGTATTTCCTTCTCTCAGTCAACATAATAGATAAACATAGCCACACCAACCACCAACGGCTAAACAAACAATAAAAGTAAACTGGAATAAAATGGAGTCGCAAAAGTTCTTTTGATGGAGGAGTAAATAATGACGCACATGATGACGACGTCGATTGATCTTGGTAAAGAATTAACACCTATTTGCCAACCAATGACTTTTTTCTGAGATAAGGTAAAAGGTGAAAGCTTACAGACGAACAATCATGGAACAAGACCTCCTTTTTTACATGTAATTTTACTGAAAAAACAAACACAATTCTTGGTCAGAGAAGAATGTTGTATATGCAGAGAATAATATGCGAAAATAAATGAAAGCAAATAAAAAAATCAAATCAGCACAACGACAGCAGGGGGAGAAGGGAAAAGCATTCTTTTCCTCACACTCTCTCCTCTCTCTAGCCAGTCGTGAAAATAAGTGAAACGAAATTCATTAGGAATTTATTACGTGATCATGACTAAAAATCAAAAGGAATAACAACATAAAAATCCAGTCAAGTCAATGAAAGGTAAAATTGTCTGAGAGAAAAAAATAACAAACACACAGATTCTTGCGTTTTTCTCTCTCTTTCTCTGTCTCACTTTTGTAGAAAGAGAAACAGAGTGAAAAGGGTAAATAGCAGTGGAGTCGTGAAATGTTTGTATTTTTTTTTGCAGGAAAGCACATTTATAAGTAGAAACGGAGAAAGTAATGTACACTAAAAAGGATATATTGTGAAAGTTGAATGCATGTAGGGTGAACTCGGGTGAAAATCATTTGCATTCGTTGGAATGGTAGAGTTGGAGTTGGCAAATACGTATACCAGAGTAAGAATAGTCGTCGTTGAGAAAAGTGAGTGTGTGTGGTGCGGTGTAGTGTAGCGAAAATGGTGGTGGCGGTGGTAGCAAAATGTTAAAGGGAAATGTGTTTTTTTTGTACTAGACAGAGACCAGGTGACTTTCTCCAGCTTAGAGAAAATTTTGATAGGTTGGTTGGTGGCACCATATACTGCAATTTTATAGGGCTCTTGTGATACTTGAGTGTGCATTTAATTTCTGTCCTGCCTGACTCTTATTCCCGGGCATTGTGTATAAGCTTTACATGAAACCTTATAAGAATTTCCATCCCTGCTCAGCTCTTTAGTACAGTTTATATCAAAATATGAAAACTTCTTTTGCGTGCTTATTGCTTTGTGTTCATTTTCCCATCTGAGATATTACAAGCTGATATTACAATAAACTTTCATGTGGGAAGAGTTTCGTGGAGGACCTTTTCGAATGTCGGGCGAAGCTCCTAAGAGAGATTTAGGTCTCGAGTGTAGGCAGAAAGCGTATGGAATAGCGGGTTGTTCTGTTCTTGCCATGTAATATTGATCGAAGTTGGAAAAACCGAATTCCTCTTCAGGTTGGGTTTTGGGTGGGTTATTATGTGGTTCCTCTTTTTCCTTGTTCATAATAAAAACACATAAAATTTTTGGAAGAGAAATTGCAGGTAGTATGGGAAAAGGCAGAAAGAACCTTCAATGTAGATTCTATATTGCATAGCTGTTTGGAAGGCTGTGGGTTGGTCTGTAGGGGAAGGGAATATGTGCTTATTTTTTATGAACGAAAAACTACCTTGTATTTTGTTTCATATTTTTCATATTCACTTGGTTCAGTTTTTATCATTACTCTTTTTTCAAGTCTGAAAAATTAGCAGAAGCAGCATGTTTCGTTTTTCTAGGGTACTTCACGATACAGTAAAAGTAAGTGGTGGGTAGGTCGAGATAATAATGGTACTGTTGATGCTGACGTTATACTTTTTATTGTGTGGGCGATGATGATTAAGTGGAGAAAACGGAAAGTAACAAGGTATACATGCATATTATGTATGAATGTTTGTGCGATATGGTTAAATTTACGGAAGAATTTTATTCGCTCTCTTTTCGCTTTTGCGTGAGTGCATACACTTTAGATTGGAGTCTGTAAAAACGGTTTGGTTATGGCATGAAATTTAGTATTTGATGTTTTGTATCATGTATTCAAAGTTATTTATCTGAAATATTTAGGTGATGTCGATGTCTCTTACTTACTACGACAACAGAGTAGAGAATCGAATGATCTGAAGATTTGAAGAGGCCACAAGGGAGTGATAGATGACATGATTCTCTGGAATATTAAATTTTTACATGGAAAATGCTTTCACTGTATTGTATATTCAGGAGAAAGGTGACATATTGAAAGATATTTTTCGTAAAGCAAAAAGCAAGCATGTATCTGTTTTGTTCTGGTGTGACCTTTGACCTCAATGAAACATTTATGGTAGTTGGTAGTCGTATGATACACATCCGTTCAATTTATGTTCTTCTTGGTAAAATAATCTAATCGGGGAAAAAGCAATATGGATAAAATTTCAAGCAGGAAGAACAGTGCAGGCGGTAATAAAGAAAACATCCGGATCGGTTGGCTTGTTTGTGTACTTTCGGAATAGTGAAAGTTTGTTAGGTTTCATGCATACTATGTGTATCAGAACACGAACTTTTGCACAGTTTATCATATTGCATGACAAATTGGTTTACTGCTTGATGTCGATGCTGATGCCATGCCAATAAGCTTGACATCCAGACATTATGAAAGATACGCTTTCATTTTTACTGTTACGCTTGGTAACTTTCCCTGATAAAAAGTGACAGAGAAAATTAGATTACTGGATACATGAATGTTTCCAGTATTGCCCCGTCTATTGACTGAAAACTTATAATATTATTATCTGAATTTTTTGTGCTGTCAGGTCAGACACTGATAGTGGGCTGTGTGAGACGGGACGGGTTAAAAATAAAACTGGAAGCAAGGCAAAGATGTCCTTTGCAAATTTGAACGAAGAATAGTCTTTGTTTCCTATCTCATCCATTTGTACGTGGGTGAACCGGCAAAAATCTTCAGTCTATGCACTACTTGTATGTATTATGAATATTTGGGAACGGTCAATGCAACAGCATCAAGAGACATTCACGGAGTGGGTTCATTTCACGGACCCACATCAGCCAAGCAACCAAATATATTCGTGGTAAACTGGTGAATTGATTGAAGGTGACATATGACTTGACATTTTCGTTTCCTAAGACAATAGATTGCTGGGCAACCGACAAAATATCGAATAGAAAACATATCCATCATGCATGGTTGGGAATTAGCACAAGGCGTTCGTTTGGTTCGTTTTGTCTAAATTCACATCGGGTTTTTGCATTCATGAAATGAATACTTTTGGAACAGGAAAGTTGGGTAACCATACACCAAAATATCTAATGTGGAAGATTTAAAGGAGGAAAAAGATAAAGCAAAAGACTAGACAGTCGCTACATGCCGGTCGGTCTTTTGACTTGAGAAATGATTGATGATGCATTTTAAGTAGTTTACATAAAAAGCAACAGTAGCAATTTAGCAATGCATTTTAGTCGTCAAAAAGTGAATGTCAAAAAAGTAGCATAATTTAGTATTGTATGCAAATTGTTATTTTACTTTTTTTTATCGCGAAATCCCCCACATAACATTTGCTTACGTATCTGGTTTTGAGCAATATAAAAAGTATCATCGTAAAATTGTTCATATATATTTGACCTCATCTCTTTGGCTTTTGGATATGGATTTATTTATGGATCGTTTCATAAGGAGTGAACATTGAACGAATAATATTGCATCAATTATCATAATAATCAACTCTTTTGCAACTTTGTAGTCAGCTAGTTTGGTATAAGTAGCAACAAAACTTTTTATGTGATGATATGACTATAAAAGAGTGTAGTTTCATTTCTCTCCTCTTGTTTATGTCAATTTGTTTAGTAATTGAAGTATAAAATTGGACATAGACATGCCATGTATATTTGTTCTTTGTGTTTACTTATTTTGATACTCTTCATTTTGAGTGTCATTCAATTAGTTTAGGTATATAGAGCCCACACACAATGATCTTCCTCGCCTTTTTCATCTCTCATCTCCTTTTTACACATAGACGACATTGTATGACTGTGACAAAGCCAGAAAGGAAAAGGATAGGATAATGCCTTGTCTTTCATTTTTTTGCGCATAAATGGACAGATTGAAGATGCCTGTTACTTTTTTTGAGTAGTATAATATTTATAAGCTAAGCTGTGAATTTTGCAAAGAATGAAAGCACTGTGCTTGTGCTACGGATTAATGTTAAAATTACATGCAGAATTGCATTTCGACATGTAGAACATAGCAGTGGCAGGGAGCAGACTAACTGACTAAAATATATTTTACGCCTGGTATTTTACATTGTCCATCTTTTGTTCTTCCCGTGGTGCTTGTGGTTAAACTAATATTTGGCTAGGTGGAGTAGACTCAACTCTTTTTCAAAATATACAAAGCTTATCTCATTCAAATTCTGTGTAAAAGAAAAAAATTAACATTTTTTCCCTTTGAATTTACAACTTTATTTGTACATACTCATAATTTACAGAAATTTTTAGCAAAAGAAGCTGATATGATGTATAAAAATGATGAGCTTGATGTTTTAGGCGATACGGCTATTTTTTCGCTGATTTCGTTTTTGTTCATCATCATCATCATGTTCATTCCATCGGAATTTGAGCCTTTTCAACAATAAAAAATGCGCATTATTACAACAGAACAACAAAAGGCAACAAACCAAGTTGTAAACTGCAAAAAATAGGTGTATCCTCTCACTGACTTCTCTCTCTCAAACTGCCTGTCTTACATCACCACAGGCACATCAAAAATAATCTATTTTGCTTGCTTTGGTTTTATTTTTATTTTTTATTTCGTGATCCTCCCAGCGTTACACTGATTTTTTCACAGTAAAATATGGAAACAGTAAAAAAGAAATGTTGCATGCATATGTATAACATCTAGCTCATCTCCTCATCATAAACTCGATATCATATAAATATGAACATGAGCACAGCGAATGGACACGGCTCCTGACTTCTTCTCTTCTTGTTTTTAGAAGAATAAACTGATTCTCAATGCTAAATACTGTGACTCAATTTAAAAAATCACTTTTTGCTCTGCTCTGATGACGACGTGCTTTATGTAATGCATATTATATACAGAATACATATTTTCTCTATATCAACAACCAATATTGAATATCATATCATATCATCTTCCAAAAAAAGCAGGGTCGGTCATTGAATCTCTGTACATTTTTTTGCTATGATCATCCCAAAATCTCAACGTTTGTCAAAGATGCTCCTTTCCTCTTATCTTTTTTCTGATGACATGGCCAGTTTACACTTTTCATGCCGACCGTGAAGAAATCACCCATCTTCTTTTCTTGTCATGCAATGCAATGTGTATATATACATGCCTTTACATGCATCATGTTAGAAAGAAACGGCGTCTCATTTTACCCCAAAACCTTCTTCATCATCTCATTCACCATTTCTCCCAATCCCAAAACTAAAAAGCATCCCAATCCCATCTACTTCAAGTGAAATAAATAGCATCAAATCAAGAAACATTTACATCTACGCCACTTTTGCACTCTACCCTAGCCTTACACACAATACCACAACCAATTCTACATGTTACACCACCGTTTTTACACAATACAATCTTTCATTTTCATCCTCCTCAAGTTCACTTCCATGCCATCATCATCCCATTCTCTTTCAATTCAATTCACTATTTTCTAAGGTTTACTTAGGTAGTTTTGCATAGCATAGCAGTACACTCAACTCACACTCTTCTCTCCTTCATTCAGTTCATATATCCATTCCATTCTCTCTCCTTTACTCTTGTCTCATGTAATTACATAAAAAGTCCGGTCTCAGTCTTGACTATTTTTTTCTCTAAAGTAATCGCAATCGCCCTAACTAGCTGCCTTGCCTGTGGCTCTATTTTTTTTCTTGTTTGTACTTTACTTCTCCAATCTTGACTGTGTTACTGAAAAAAAGAAATGTTCAAAACCTCTCCTCATGAAAGAGTATTACAGGGTGTCTGAGTCAGTTCTATGACGGAGGAAAAAGGTCCTAACCTCCCTACACATAAAATCCTATTTGCTTCTTTTCCCATTTACCTTTAACACATATATATCGACATCATCGGCTCTTTCAAATGTGTGTATACTTAACACAAACAATGTTACGTTTTACAACATGCCGAAATAAGTATTTACCACAAAAAATACATATATGTATTATTACGAAGATGAAGCGATTCATCGTAGTTATAATTTTAGTTTGTTTGTCTGTCCGTCCGTCTGTCCGTCTGTCC
>JAQFXM010006702.1:0-12849 GCA_034693345.1 Entomobrya multifasciata | reverse complement strand
AATATTTAATTACATTTATCCTTATATATATGCATTCTGTATGAATTTTGATCACGAATAATTAAGGCGGACGAGCTTTGCTCCAAAATCGTCAAATAAACTCCCCCTTGAGGGAACTAACTAACTAACTACTAAAGTACTTTAAAAAGTACGCGTATCTTTTTGCTTTTTTTTGTCCATAAACGTTTCCTCATTCACATATTAAGTATGAGATCACGAGTATGGCAATTGGAGAAGTGCTTTTTGGATTGGAGTAGACGGCACTTGTACAACAGGTGACGCAAAGAAGAATATTTTTCTTCATTCAACGCAATTCCTGTTACTTTTACACTTCTGTTTCTTGCCAGGGGTAAAAGGTTTTTTTGGCACTTGTAACAAAAAGGGAGTATCGAATTGGCTCAAAGGAAAATGTTTTACGTATCAAAGGGAGTCTTTTCATTGTCATTATTATTGTTACCGTTTCTAACACAAAAGAACGGATTTAATGGAAATCAATGATTTTCTACATCTATATATAATATATATGCATGTACTTTAAGTCGAAATTACATACAAGCTTACTACCCTCGAGGTATATATGCAATTCACGATAATGACTGTATGAAGGCGATTGTTATGAATGTTAGTGTTCAAATCAGCAAGAGAACTCACTCACGGAGTTGCCAGTTCCACCACTCATTTATGACATTTCCTGATTATAACGATTTTGGTAATGCAATAAATTATAATGATATTCAAACTCACAAGCCGAGAAAGAGGAAAAGCCTGTTGTTGTTGTCTTCATCTACGTCGATCCGTTCACTTGTAAACTTAAATGAGTGAGTAGCGGAAAAACAGTAGTAGCTACGTAGCCTATACTACACTTATAAAATATCGCGCTGCAGTAGACGTCAACAAAGTATCATTATTATTACTTTTATAGTCGTAAATCCTGAAGAAAAGTTTTCTGTTCTTGCTAGTGGCAAAATACTTAAATATCAAATATCTATACGTATATTTTACCCTCATAATCTATATGCTGTATGCAACGGAATAACAAAAACAGTTCAATTTCCTTTCTTATACAATTTATCCAAAATACAACTTGCTAGATTTCTGTAAACACCTCTGCTCTGCGCTCTTTTCATTTGATCTTCTGCTTTGGCTGTCGTCATGTTGGAGACAGTACAACAATTCCCATTGCCATCACATCACTTTCACTCTTTCCCACCCCAAATCAGAGCTTTATAAGGCGAGGCATAGACGACAAGCGATAATAAATTTTATACTGGAGTAGCATTTACTATTATTACGGACTGGGTCGTCATTATCATCATCATGATCATCAAGGCAGAATGAATGGATATTTTCACCTCACCGATTTTCTAGTTTCCAGTGAACTCCTACCAGCTTGCCAGTTTATTTCCATAATGAATATTATTATTTCGGTCATTAGTTTTCTTGCTATGCATTCGGAGGTACCTGCCATTCATTGGTAAATGAGTGAGGTGAAGTGGTGACACATTTATATACCCAAAGGATAACTATATCTTTCACACTTTTCCCATCCATTTCGAAATTTTCATTTATGCTTTTTTGAAGTATGAATGTTTCCTGTTGAGTATTTAGCTATGCATTAGCTGCAGATAAGTTATATCAAAGAGGATAATTTAAATGAATCTGAAAGAAACCAAATCCCTAAAGAGAACTATAAAAGCGCATATATCATCTAGCTACATGCATGTAAATGTATACGCATACATATTTAGTTACTATTGTTCACCAAAGTGTACAAAAAAATCTGACTGAAAGATTAAATGAAAAATCTGAAACAGAGAAAGTATATCGTGTTACTGATTGTGGTAAGATGTTTTAGTATTTAGGCAAAATGTTTTACTATACAGGAACGCAGAATATATATTTTTTGTCCTAGTTTTTAAGGGAAAAGTGAGGACAAAATTTATATAAGGAAAACAAAAGAGCAAAAGACTTGGAGACGGCTACAAAAGTGTCTTTCCAAAGCCCTCCTATTTAGCTCTTGTGTTAAAGCAAAAGTCTAGTTGATGGGAACTTTTCTTAGTTTTCTTGGTTGGTCTGTGTCAACATCACTTTCTCCTGTAACAAATCAGACGAAAAATAAAAGGGACACGGGTAGTAGCAAGTAGATTTGTACAAACACTGACGTAAAACATAAAACGGCACTAGCAAAAAAGGAAAGAAAAAATGAGTGAGTAGAAAATGGAAAGGACGGAATCCATTAGTTTCAAACAAAAGATCTTTGCTAGTTTTTTTTCTAGTCACTGTTATTTCTTGGTATACCCTCTCACAAAAATAAATAAATACGTCCGGCACCGCTGCTTGTTTTTTTGTACAATGTCGCATGAAAAAATCATTTATACTCTCGCAGTACAACAAACAAAACGTAAACAGTCTTTTATAAAAAAGAGAAAACAAAGAGAAAGCAATGAACCAAAACAAAATATGCTACATAGTATTTATAGTTATTCATAAAGAAAATATATGCAATTTATGTTTAAAGACAATAAAAGCAGTGCACATACATAATATATATGTATGTATATTGAATGGTGAAAGCAAGAAAAAACAGATTGTGTGCTTTTCGGAAAAACAAAACAAGTGTGAAAAGAAAAGTGAAGTGAAAGGAAAAATTCTTGGAGGAGATTGATATTTTATCATCTATTTTATAAGGTTTCCTGTTTTTAGATAGATTCTTATGTAATAACTTAATGTGACATGTCATGCGACAAACAGTATTAACAATACACTGAGTAAAAAAATGATAATAAATTATATGTTCAATTTTCGTTTCATCATCAAAGCCAAAGAGGCGTATGTGAAGTCTTTTTACACTAAAAGTCTATTTATATCTGTTCTTGTGAAATTTGATAGGCCACGTGGAGGAATACAATGATACTTTTTTGAAAGTGGTAATGCAATGAATTCAAGTTTTTTGCTTCAAAAAACAAACACATACAAAAAAATTTACATGCATAGCATGTGTTCTAAAAATAGAACTAATTTAAGACTAAAAATTGTCACTGTAATAAACAATCATGGAACTTGAGAACTTTTAAAACATACTTTGCATAAGTGTCATTCATGTAAATGTTTTAGACCGCATGTTTCCTCCCAGGCCCAATTTTTCCACTTGACCGCTGACAGCAAAGTATCTTATTCAAATTTTACCCAAAATCTCTAACTATCCCTTTTTTACATAGACCATTCAACTTGCTCCTAATTTAAGGAGACTTTCACTAAATATTATATGGCTGTAAAAGAAGTGCTTCTAAAAACCGTTATCAAGAAGATCAAGCTGAATAGATGAAGTATAGTATATAAAATGTAGGGGTCGAAAACATTACGAAACAAACCGCTTTCACTGGCCTTCTACTTTTTTCTCCTACTTCAGTTCAGAGCTCCACTTTTTCCTCTTTTTTGTATTCACTTCATCATAAGTAAAAAGCTCTCAATGCTGTCATTCACATGAGAAAAGGCCACTTTTTTTAAAAAACTGTCTCTTGAGCCTTTATAGTGCTCATCTCGTTTTTTACAAAAGGAATTTTTTTCCTCTTTTACGAATACACAATGTGAGAGCGTGCTTGCTTACCTCATCCCATACGTATCATATTTCCTCCCTTGTTGACCCCCTTTTCTGTTTGTGGTTGTTTCAGTTGTTGGCTCTTGGCTTGCATACACGCTTAAATCGTATCTTTTTCTCTTCAAGATTTTTTTTCTTCGCTGCTCCGTTGATGGTAGTCAAAAGGGATGTACAGTAATACGTTTTGTGAGTTGTTAGATACGAAGGTTGACAGTTTTTTATATCTATGAAATACCAATGCTTTTACTGAGCACATTTGAAGAAACAAACTATTGAGAAAAAGTAAAATATTCATATGACCAGTGACATTATTATACGTTTAAAATATGTAGGTAACATGACTTGGTTTCATGTTGAATGCCAGTCAGCTCCTTTCACGGAGGACCTTTTTTTCTCTCGTAAGTTTGTCGGTTTGAAAATAGAAAACTGTTCACGTTCAACAGCGGATTCGTCCATCGAGTGGAGGAGATGAGGTACACACAAGCTCTATGTCACGTCGAGGATGTAAGTAGACCGTTTGATATGTGTGAAGGTGAGCTGCCACTGGGAAAGATCAGCTATTCTTTATCTTGTTAGTTGCCTCTTTCTTCTTCGTTAGCGAGCGTAAGGACCCCGTTTGCACTCATTCTCCTTTTTTTCTATTTTTCTTTCGAAGAAGAAAAAAATCGCTCATACAACATACATGCAGGCAAGATTGTTCAACTTTTGTAACTGATACTTTGGCATTACCACCAGTACCTTTTTTGGAGCTCAAGATGTGTGTGTACCCGATTTTGCTGGTGAAATGGTGGTGGCGGTGGTGAAATGGACGGATGGATGGGCAGTCATCTGTAGGTATTGGCATAAGTGAAGAAAAAAAGTGGAACAAGAAATGGGGGAAGAATGGTTTCCTTTTTTCTGTGGATAATAATGTATGCGTATATTTTTGTACAGTTGATGGCAATTTAGGTACCTAGAATTGTGATAAAAATCTCCAAAGCTAAAAGTTTCTTTGGAATTGCCAAGTTCGCAAAATCCTGTTTGAAAATCACGTCGACTTTGGCAGGTGTACTGATCCAGTAGGAAAAGTAGACTTTCCATCTTCAAATTCTTGTCGTAATTCCATCTACCACCAACTCATTTTTTCAATGCAACCAAAAGGAAAGTTCTTTTTCAAACAGGAATAAAACTTTTTGCTGAAGAATATAGTTATAAGTAGAAAGATAATTCAGATAACGAAGAAGAATGATTGCATTGCAGATAATGCGTAGAGTTTTACATAAATTAAGGAGAAAGTGCACAAAAAATTTATTCATATGCCTTGTCTTCTTTAAAAAGTGCATTGTAAATTTTCTAATACTTCATGCCTTTATCCAACTGAATGAATAAATTACAACTTAAATTACATATCTTAATTCTTTGCAGTATCTGTCTCAAAATATTTAAAGTCACAACTTTGGTATGTCATGTAACTTTTGATATTCAAAGAAAATTTAACTTTTTACACATGCATTCTTGTTAACATGATACATGAATTGATAAAAAGTGAAATGGTTTTGTGGCTTCCGAATTTCGTTGAGTCATCTTACATTTGATCCTGCATAGTGTGCAATAAAAAAACTAGAGAACATTAACATACAAGCCGATATTTATCGGAGAGAAAACATATATAAAAAGTTAATGAAAAACAAATGGGAGAAAAAGGAGACTAAAGAATGTAGCAGGAGAAGTACGCGATATATTCTAATTTTAAAAAAGTCATTTAGATTCTCTCCTTGCTTGTTTCAAGAGATGAATCAAGGCTATTACATAGGTACCCACAAAAAGGAAATGCAGCAGATAGAAGATAGAATAATGAAAATTTTATCTATTTGATCTTCTTTACCAACGAACAAGACAATCAGATCGTGAACTTACGACTGTATGTGAACAAAAGCCCATGTACGAGTGGAATTCCAAACGAGCTGTGTGGCTGTGTTTGTACTCTTAAATTCTGACATTGAAATCAGGTTGCACGTTCGTTTTAAGAAGAAAGCTTGATTGCACATTGCTGACCGATATATATTAGTCTGGGCTGATTTTGTGGTTGTACTCACATTCACATACAACCAAAAAGATTCAAAGGAAACAAAAAAAGAATGTATGTATACTAAGCATGCATGATCCCATTCCATTCTCAACCGCTAATCAAAGTTTTTTATTCTAAAAATATGCTTGAACTCTTCCAGACCTCGAATGCCTTCACTTATGAACTCTTTCTTGCATTCTAATTGCCAATTATCTTAAGTACAAGTACGATGAAGTAACGGAGGAATGCGAAGAAGCCTTTTAGAGATCTACAATTTTGCACAGTTGTGGATTTTTTCCAAGTATTCAAATTGTGAAATGCAATGAAAATATGTATATTTCATTTTGGGTTCGTATGCTATCCATTCTCATCGAGTCACGGATAAATAGGCGTTTGATTTATATCTACTAAAAAGTACTATACAAACAGAGAACTCTACATTCATACATACTATTTTAGTTGACCTGATTTTATTTTGTGATTGGAAGCAGATTTCGCAATAAAAAATTTCATTCAATGCTTGTTTGTTCCAGTTAACCCATGTATTATGTGAAACGAGCTGGTAGTTACGTTACATGTATGTATATTCCTCTAACTAACGCAGTCACAGTTAAAAATAACTCGAATTGGTAGAAAAAAAAGTACTCAATGCAGAACAAGCAAAAGTCTTGCGAAAATATTAACTACCGTTCTCCCTCTCATCTCATGAAGGCCCATGTGCGTCATAAGTAGGGATTTTCTAATATAAAGACACATAAAAGGGACGTTGAGAAGAAACAAAACGGAAGTCTACTTTCCCTACCTTTTGTGTAGTGCTTTCCATTCTCTGCTTGAGATACAGCCATGCTAGTAATTTTTATGTTGGCCTTATTGTTTTCAAGATTCATTATGATCCCTTTCTTCTTTCTTTCGGATGACTTGATTCTCTCCAATTTCCAACTTAAATCATCTTGACTTTTCAGATTTCATAGAAATGATTTTTCTTTTCGTCTCTCTCTCTTTCCTCTACGTCTCTGCTTCTTTGCAATATATTTTCGGTAACAATGAATGTGACATGAAGGGAATGATTGCAACCTACTCTTTTGCTTCTTATACTTTCTACTGCAGATGAACTATACATGATTTAGTACACGTAAAATGAATCACCATCTTTTTTTCAACATCCGCGAATTGTAAGAACAGAAGAAGTAGCGAAAAAAAATGTTGGTGGTATGATGGTACTTGATTGGGGAAATGGGATATAAAACATTTTATGTATCATATCATATCTGTAAAGATGATGATGATATCTTTCTCTCTCGACATGAACTTTGATCTTATTTCTTTTGTTTGAATTGAGATTTCAGAAATGATATTATGAGATTTATTTCCTTTCTTCACATGTTTTTGATTTATTTTTTAGGTTTGAACAAACAACTGATAAAAAAGTGAGCAAGAAAAAAATCCTCCAAACTGAAACTGTTTCATAAATAAAATCAGTATGAAATGAATTGATATGATATTTTTTATTAGGAAGTTTTCAAATAATAGATTTTCATAATACATACTCTACAACAGCACAAAAAACAGCTAAGAAGGAAACGAAAAAGGGAACATTTCACTTTATTATTACATCTCCTGCCTGGAAATGAAATCAAATAAGTAAAGTTGATGGTGTTGATGATGAGAGTAATACAGCACGAAATCCTATTATTCCGCCCACCGGTAAAAAGTTTCGAAACTTTTTTCCTTGTACTTTCTCACTTATTCATTCACTTACATACAGATACACACATTGCGTTGTCAATCTGTATAATATTAACAGTGATGATGGCTATATGACGATGATAGTTAAATAGACGAGCGTTTGGGAATGAGCGGAAATCAAAATGAATTTTGACTGCACAATTTTTCGCTATCATCTTTGCGAAGATGAGCTCGAAAATATTATTTGCAATCTCATCTTTCTCTCTCTCGCTTTTTTTTGTTATTTTCCTATTTATAATCCATGATGATGACCGTGATGGTATGATATGATGTGATGATGATCTTTGATGAAGTGCTACACTCTATTGGGGGCATTTCGTATAGTATATATTAGAAAAAATTGTCTTCTTCTTTAACATTGACTCAATATCTAATCTGTAACTTTATTTAGCTTCTTTTTTTTCTACACAGCTTGATCAGTGATAAAGAACTAAAAAGGGGGACGACTCGATGGAAAAAGGGACAGAAAAAAAAGTTATCAAAAGGTGGATAATATCTTTCATCCTGGCACAAACAATGATAATTCTTTATATGTAATGCTCGCGTCTCCTCCCAGAAAGCCGACTTTGGGAAATATGTTATAATTTTATGACAAAGCAACGTGAGAGATAAAAAGAAGCGAAAAAGACTTTTTTAAGAAGAAAAAAGTGTGAATAGGTATTTTTATATAAAAAATCTATAATAGGGTGTTATATAGTTTAAATAATAGAAATACGTAAGAATGTAAAAGGAAAAAAAGAAATCCCATCAAGAGAACAAGAAGAGAAAACTTGTTACATTCAACATTATATTATATGTCTTTTTTGTGTGTCGCTTTTAAATCAGTGGTGGGGGTAGAGGAAGAAAAGACTTTTTTCGTTCTTACTTTAGCTCTTCTGGAGGTGATGTGTTGGTGGTGTCGCATTTTGGTGGATTTGGAATGGTTTGTATAGTGCCATGTATAAAAGATGCTGGCCTAGGTGGAATTTTCTTCGTCTTTCTATTCAGCGAGTTTGTTTGTTGACTAGTCATCTCATCTGGTTCTGGTTTTGGTGTGTGCCTCTCTGCCTTTGGCATTTACACATGTATGTATATAAGTTTATTGAAGAAGTTTGAATCATATAAAAAGGGTGGAAGACGTATAGGGAAAAAACTGTCAGGTGAGATAATAGGAGTAGCGGGCGAAGAGGAAAAAAAGTAATCAGACTGCTTATATGCCAGCAGTGATGATGATGGTAGAGTAGTCCTTTTTTCTGAATGTGTACGGTTTGGTTTTGCCGTTCTTTCGTTCACCACTGCCACCAGTCAGCCATCTGGGAAGGGATCAAGACTGAAGGAAAAAGTTGTATATTTACGAATCTCAGGAGAAAACACTCCTCGCATTCTTCCCAACTATTCCCTTAGGTAAATTGTGAAAACGGGAGGAGAATAGAAGGGAAAAGGTGTTGGTGGTAGTAGGCATTGTAATATTGAATATATGTAGGTATATGACTTATGTACAGCTGGTCCATCTGGTTATGTGGTTTCGGTTGTCTAAAAGTCTGTAAAGCTATATAGAGATGTTTGTTACTTTTCTCCTCTTCTCTCTCTCTCTCTGAAGCGACGAACAGCCTGTCTACGTGTTATTTTGTAATCTCTTCAGGACTTGCTTAGTGTAAAAAAGCTGGAGGCGTAGGAAAAGGAGGAGGAAACACAGTTATCAAAAATTGGGAAACTGGTAAAAAGCTAGTGGCAGCAGAATTGGAGAAAGCACATCTGATGCTCGTGTGTCACCTTTGAAAATAGTTTATCCTTTTATGCCTTTCCAAATGTCGAGAGTTTTTGTAGCGAGAGAACGGGGTTCTCTCTTGTAAAGCAAAGTTTATATTCAATTGTGAGGAAAGTATGGAAACATCGTGGTATAAGTGTAACCTGTCTCTTTCCGAAAGAGTTTGTGTTTGGTTCATTGTTTATTTCAATAAACAAAATCCAAAAAGTATAGTTGGTGTTTATTCTTTTAAATTCTTTTCATATTAATAAAATTTAAATGAAAAAAGAGTTGTGAAAGATAAGAATTTCTAAAATGCTATTCTGTTAAAATTCAATAAGCATTCAACATACTAAACAAGAAAAATCATTATTTTCGGAAGGGGAAGGTTTTCTTTTTCCATTTCTTTTTACCTGTATACCAAAATACCAACGCTTTTGTGGTGCTTCATAAAGGTTCATCAGCTTTTCACACGTTTCTCTTCTTTTTATAGTTTATGTCAGATGACTGCTTCCTCCATTGCGTTAAATTACAAGTCAACAACCGTGAAAAATAACTGTACCCATAAAAACGTTATTAAATTATGTATGAATGAAATACGAGAAGTCGATGATTTGCTTTTCCTCAACCTTCACCTTCTTTCTCGGAATGGAAATTTTTACGACACAAAGAAGGTTGCCAAATGAGCATGAATGAACACGTTACTTATTTTTAGGAAAATAGAGCCTACCCAGTCATCAGTTTTCTTGTTAATACTTGGCTTTGACGCTTCTGAGATACAGGTAATGGAGAAAGAAACTTTTATGGGTTTCTGCGAAATATTTGTGTACATGTTTCGTTTTATTCCTTTCTTTCATTACCTTTTTTCTGCACTGGAAAAACTGAATGATCAGCTTAATGTCTGTAACAGGACCGATTTCTAAAATTAAAACCAACTCTTACAAGTTTACCAAAAATAATTTGATATCCAGAAATATCTGGCCCAGAAATTCGCGTATTATGTTCACAAAAAACAGTAATACATGAGCTATTATGATATTGCGACCATTTTTCTTCTCCCATTTTGTCATTGACGATCTTATCAATGACATATGTAATTCATTCGGCATTAGTAACACTCCATATAATACAGTAACAGCCGTTCTTTTTATCCTCAATAAAATATTACTAGTAAAATAGTGTCACTCATTCCATTGCAAAATGGAAATTTCTCCGTTTAGATTCCTCAAACGGCAGTATTGTAAAATCACACACTACTTATTTTAATCAAGTTGGATTTAATTTCCGTTCTTAAACCGTACCAATAATACTCCGAGACCACAAAGATGTCAAACCAATCGTTAGTCATAGCCGTAAATCATTGACAAAATGCAGACACATATCTAAGAAAGAAGAGAATGTAAAACCTTCAACTTCTGTCTAATTTATTCTTATTTTGAGAAAGTATAGTTTTAAATATGAATCCATCTTGTTTCTCCCACAGTAAATGAGAGATCATCAGGTAAGAGTAAACTAAAAGATGGAGACGGTAAAACGCATCTTCATCTTTTCCCAAAGAAAGCATGTCTAATCCCATAATCAACTTAAGTAAGAAAGTAATGTTGAAATAAGTATTACATATGTATATCCGCTAATATGGCAATATCCATATATAACATAAGCAGTAACACTAAAGAACCATCCCTCTTCCTTGACACGTCTAACATTTATACCAGCCTCAGTAAAATTTAAGAGATACTGTAAATAAATTTTCCCAGAGGTTGTGTGTGTGGTGCTGGAGGCTATGTTGGCAACAGTAGCAGCAGCTGTTACAAGCACATACATCAAGAGAAAGTTATTGCCCAAAACATACATTAAATTCCGGGTATATTTCACCTGGAGGTAAGGAAAAGTGCACGAGACACGCACACACAGCAAATACCACCACACCAGTAAACAGTAATTCATTCCTGTTGTTATTCTACGTAAGTAATAATAATAGAAAGCAGTTACTGCTACTAAGTGTCGTACAACTCCTTATTTTAACTTTATACTTCTCGTCTACAACGATTAAGGACAGAAATATGGAGATAAGTTGCAGGTACAATAGCAAGCTCAGTTCAGAGCGCAGTCAACACACAAACTATACTACTTTTCCCGGAGAAATAACATGCTTTGTAAGGAAACAACATTCTAAGATAAATGTGCACATTTCATCTAGTGATAAGGATAATAAAAGAATGCATAGGTCAAAAATATTTACTTAATCGTAGCAAAACTCTTGTGTTTTCTAAATAGAAACATTAAGGAAACGAAGGGAAGATAAATACTGCTTAATATATTTATGTATGATACATGTATGGAGTATTTGTGTAGAAAGTTAAGTTGGAATTGTGGTTACATTTTGTTTCTTCAAGCTTATAAACAAAGAGATATAAGCATTGAATTGCATCTGTGTGTGAGTTGAGCTGCTTGTTGTTATTCTGCAGTAGTGAAAGGAAAAACCACTAACTTTCTTCACTTTTCCCACTAGGATGAAAACGTCTCTGCTGCATTGAAAACCAAAGAAAGTTAAAAGGCAAAACATGACGGAACAGAATAACAGTATATCCTGTTATTGGAATATGCTTTGTTCTGTTGATACGTAAGATTATGAATGTAGCGAGCGGAAGAAGTCTCCTGTTCTTTTATCTCTCACTTCCTCTCTTGTTGTTTTTCTTTATTTATTGTGTTTTCTACAGAAGAAACGGAATTACTATATGTTATAAAGTTTATGAGACTGATACAATCAGACAAGAAAATGCATCATAGTCTAGAAATTTTTTCCCGGAATTGGTAGGTAGAGTAAAAAGCTCAGAACTAGTAAAAATTACAATGGAACTGAGATTGCTGGTTTTTCTACGAGTGTTTTGATGGTCGAATTTTCCGATTGTTCGACTCAATGTTCATTGTTCAGTCAGTCGGATCCTAAGAAATGTTTTTAACTTTTTGGTTTTAGGAATTTATTTATTTTGCTGTTATTTGCATTACAGCTTTTGTTACCCCTTCCTTTATCTAATTTGTTGTTGGATACGAAATGATATAATGCAGATAAGATGTTTGTGTGGTTGTTTTGTTGTCATTACGTGTGTATATTATTTATTCACATGGAGGCAACTTGTGGTTAGGGAAGTCTCCAAATTAAATTATACCCGGATTGGTCTTCCAAAGTCGATGGAGAATTAACAAAGAACATAATTTGGACAGTGTCTGGCTGTTGACTTAAATAGCTAAGTTTGAGCAACATATCATACAAAAAAATGCATTGCGATTTTCAAATTTTTATCCGTAACTCGTCTTTTTTCTTTAAGCATAGTCGACAACAAATTGTTTTACTTGAATGAGTGTATGTATTACCAATGCACTCAAAATGATGAGTTTATTTTATTTTATTTAGTATGGGAATTAAGAAATTCTACTGCAGCTTAAATTCATGCGTTAAATTAATGCGCGAGAAATATCACACACTCACATTGATGAAATACATTAAGATTAAACAGACGCACTTTGATACAGCAGACGTTAATACATCAGACATTCGGATAGCAAAAGTTATACGGTTCGTTGGAGCCAACGCAGTTTTTCCTTTTAAGATATTACTTACAAGAAATTGAAGACATTTTATTCTGTGTTAAAATAGGCACCCACTCTCTGTACAATTTCTCAACTAATCTTGTGATTTTTTCTATTGAAACTTGCACACAGGATCTGAGT
>JAQFXM010006701.1:0-12850 GCA_034693345.1 Entomobrya multifasciata | reverse complement strand
CCTGATCATAGACTATTTCCCGTCTTCCCGTGAAAAAAATAAAAATCTCCGCAACGACTCACCTATTTCTGACATATGACATATAATAATAATAGTAGTAACTATGGATGAATACATTCTTTATTTTCTAGCCATGTTGGATAAAACTTAGGTAGGTGCTTGTTGTTATGAGTCAGTAGATTGTAGGCTGAGATGTTAAATTAAAAAATGAAAAGGGTTATTAAATATTTTGTGTGAGATTAGCTAGAAGACAAGCTACTAAACTAAATGGGCTATAACTATGTATAAAGTAAAGCTCCTACACATTCCAGTAAAGGTATATAATACTTCTTTTTTTAAAGATTATTCTACAATATGGCTTGTTATTTGTGAGTGAGAGAGATGAAAAACATGGCTGTCGCTTGTTTCATAAAATTTCATAATAATATTAACAGGTAGATAGGGTGTATTCAGTGTTATAGACAGTAATAATTCCATCTCTCTCTCTCTCTCCCTCTTTAGGTCTTGGCAGAATTATACAATATTTTATTACTGCTTTGGTGGTGGTGATATTAGTAAGAGCAAAAAGTATGAACATAGATTGAGACGCAAGATAATAGGCACCACTTGAAAACGACGAGGAGGAGTGTATAAAGTAGAGTCAGAGTCGGTTGGGTTGAATGGATGTAGTGATGAAGATGGTGATAGAGTTCCTTTCATATACTCATACTAAATGGTGCAAATGAAGAAACGAAATGCTAGCTGCCTACAACAAGCTATTAGTAAAAACTATGAGGAAAAACAGCAGCAATACCACTTTTACCTGTACTAACTTCAATAAACATTTTTATGTTCCTTTTCATGAGGATCATTACACAGAAGGAAAAACTATAAAAAGTAGAAGTTTTATGAAAGTAACTTTTTACGTAATAATTGTGAATTAAGTAGGAAAAGCATACACGAAGTAAGTGTTTATATGTATTTTGTGCATATACCTGTAAGAATATAAAGAAAGAAACAAATACGTTTGTGTAATGTCACGGGGTATTTATTGTAGACACTTGTTTTTCACGGTGTGTTATTGTCATTCCTTATGAATGTCATACTGTGACTGTACTCGAGAGTTTGCGTGTGTTTGTGACAAATGAACCATTTTGTATTCTGAGAAAGCAAAAGGAGTAATTCTCAGCGAAAAATTGCTTTTACATGAAATAATATTCATTTACAAGTTTTTATGCATATAATTTTGTTGGCTTTACGAGTTAATGCTTTTTTACCAGAATATATGCTTGCTAACAAGGATGGTTGATTATTATTATATGCTCAATATTTTTCTGACAGGCAATTTTTTATTATTTTCCTCAGATAACGAGAGGCTCAGTAGCAGTACAAACAGTCATCATGTCCACGGGAAGTCCTCACCTACCGAGTCAAGTTGCAGTGACGTGAGCAAAGAGGGAGCGTCATCGACACCTAATCAAAAACCTAGAATCTGGTCCGTGGCAGATTTGGCCGGTAGTGACTCAGGTGGTACGCATAGCGGTGGTGGTGGTAGTGGAGAACCAGGTGGTGTCCTAAGCAGTCATCCTCATCATCCCCTCTTTTCTCATCCTCATTTTCTCAACCTTCACCAACAACATCTCCATCACAGTAGTAGTAATCACCACCATCCAAATCATCACCACAGCAGTGGGAGTAGTAGTAGTGCAAGCAGCAATGGAAGTGGAGTAGGCGGTGGTGGAGGGCCTCCTCATGGTTCCACGGCTGCTGCTGCAGCAGCAGCGGCAGCCGCCGCGGCAGCGTTTCTTCATAATCCCCATTTAAGGAACAATAATAGCCACCACCTTCCACCCCATCTTCAACATCTTCATCAAGCCGCAAGCAGCAATCATCATCATTCAGCGAGCAGTTTACCTGGTTCTGCGTTTAGTCCTTTAAGCAGATCAGCGTCATCACATTCCGAGGCAATTTATAGGGGGCTTTATCCTCTCCCTCATCCCGCAGCGTACCACTCCTCGACTGCTGACAATCCGTAGTAGCAGATATTTAACAAAATATTTAACATAATATAGGTTATTGTAGGGTAACTTTATTATCATCATTAAGTTCATAGCAATATATAATATATCTCTGTACTATATTCATAGATGCATAAGAGGTAGATAGATCCCTATATATATATAAAATAATATACATGATCAAAACTATATTTAGATTTTCGTCTTAACTATTTTACAAATGTGACTTCATTATGCACATTGTGAACTTATGGGAAGAATATTCATTAAAAATCACTGCTACTTTTATGCTTACAAGAGGACCCCACGTCCTTCTCACTTTACTTATCTTGCATAAGAGGGTTTTCATATATTTAGCTGATGTGGAAAATCTTGCATAGCTCCCGGTTTCTAAATTTTATCATCCCTGCAGTTGATTCCAGAGTAATAAATCTCGGAAAGGAATAATGAGACTTATTAAAGGGACAAAGTCAATTTGAATACGTGTATGGCATTGCGTTAATATTGGTAAAGTTACCTAGTGTGATTTGCGGGAAGGTTCTGGCTAGTAGAAATTAGATAATTTAAGATTTTCCATGTCCAATTTTCAGTAGTCAATTCCTCAAATTTAATTTTATATCAGTGAACAAGATATCTCATGCTGAACACGTCAACTTGAACGTGAACAAATAAGTAGTCTGGATTAAAAAGAAGCAGCTCATAGTTCATCATTCTATCACCCTCTCTCTCTATGTTTTACATTTATTTCAGTTGCCCTCAATAGTCGTCACGACTCTTAATTTTTCTCAACTCAGCACAGCTAACCAAAGCCAAGCCACAAAAGGCATGCAATATATTATATTTTGGAGTATGTGGTTCCCCTTTTGTTCTCAGAGAAGATAATAATAAAAAGAGTAGAAGTAATATAAAAAGAAGGAAAACTGTATTCGTATCGTAACGAATTACTTCAAATACAATAAAATATCATTATCCACACTACAAATATAAGACGTCGTATCATAAGAAAACGTTGTAGATCAAACACTACCTTTAAGTTTTAGTAGTATCCAAATCTACACATTTAATATACTTACAAATATAATGTATTTAATATTAAGTACTATTTCATAGAGTCTAGTTTTAGTATCTATTATCATATATAATATTGTTAAGTACATAAAATATAATCATTATTGTTGTAATATCGAACCTGATTTTAATATACATATATTATACTGTATTAAGGTATGAAAGTAAGCTATGAAGATGATAGCCTTTCTCTCTTTCTTCGGATAAAAGATTATTATGAACGAAAAATATATATATTATATAATGAATGGACATAAAAGGGCATCATCATGACCATCAAAATATAATCATCTCTGTAAGCTATTAATATTGTAAGATGGTTCATCTCAACAAACCACACAGAAATAAAATGCAGCATATTTCATAAAACATAACGACAGCTAAGCCATCACTTCGCCACTATATACTATGATGCTGTTGCCCCTGCTCCTCCTGTCAAAAATGATAATAAGATGATGAGCATTGTGATTTACGTTCTTTAGCAGTATTAATTATCTATGTGTACAGCAATAATATAATATTGATAATAAAAATAAAATATCAAACTCATTTATAAATACAACAAAAACTTTGATGAAACTTGATCTATGAGTATTTTTTTGCATTGCGTCATACATAATACCTAATTTTTTGCACTACGAATGGCAAAACTGCATGACTCTTTTTGGTAGCATACCATCATTCGAGATATCGACAAAATAGGAAATAACCAGTATCAACGATCGGATGAGAATGATTGGTTGAAGTTGAAATTGACACGAGCAACTAACAACTCGTAACTTAACTTGCAGGACAACGACAAGAGCAAGGAAAACAGTGTGTCTTACTAACAATCTTAATATGTACACTTTTAACCATAAAAAGGTGAACACTTAAACAGCTAGCTCAACTTCATCCATTTAACCCATCATTAGCGCATCATAAATTCATTGCTATTTAGCATAACATAGCAGCAGTATCATCATCATCCCATGCAATGGGACTCATTGGCATCCTCGTCATCAAATACCTGTCAGCGTAAAAGAAACAAGACAAAATGTACGAACATTTCCTTTTTCAGCAAATGAGTCTACGTAGGATATCATTTAAACTGATAAATCTGCCTGTGTTCTTGTATCATACACAGTTCAACGCTACCTTTCTGTAATGATGATTGTGATCATAATTTCCATCTATCACGTTCTTTTGCTTTACACACAATCAACAACATCATCACATCATGTTACAAACCAGTGCTGTCAGTAGCCAACGAAGCCCAACCAAACTTTAAACCAAAGAGAAGGAGAGATAGTAGAAACACTATTTCTCTTCCTGTGATCATCCTTCCATCTTATTACTTAAAATGCTTTCCATAAAAAATTCCTACACGTATTTTCATAAAATATTATGATATTGTGCATACACCACACCACGGATTACGTTCTTCATAATTTATTAATACGTGATAGTAATACGTAATTTTGTTCTTTGTACAAATAGATTAAATAATTTGATTCCAACTTTTTTATTAATTTTAGTTCACACAATAAGAATATATGAGGAACTATCAATGAGGCATTCATCCCACTTATCATGTACTCATTAAGTAGAGTTAGATGATGAGCATCAACCAGTTATAAGAGTGTCCTACAAGCAATGACATGACATGTTATGAAGATGTGGATATGAATATGTGAACTGTGAACATAATTTTTTGCATCGTTATTAGCAGCAGTTTACCCAAAACTGAAAACAAGCGGGGTACTGCTAACATGTTTTAATGTGTAGTAGTCGAAGCTTTTTTTTGCCTGTCTTTTTGTTGAAAAGCAACCATGACATGCAAGGTTAAAGCCCGTACCTGTGCACCCAAAAAATCGCTTCGAGGGACAACCACATGTCAACGAATATGTACAACGAAAGGTTGAATATTAACTCATCATTTAAACTTTTGCCGTTCATTAAACGTGGTACGTTAGATTTAGATTTGCTTTCAGAGTCTCAACTTCAAGCATAATAGTGCATTATTGCATGATCACAGAGAAACTTTGCTGCTTTTTGTGCATGATAGTATTTTCATATTTACGTCATGCAAAAATCTCAGTTCTACCTTAAAGTACATGCAGCTTTTAACCTTCATTCATTTTAGAGTAGATGTTTCATAGACGGTTCGTCGCCTTGAAACTGAATGGCTATTTGAGATTTTAAAATACATACATATATATGTACGTGTTTGTGCTGTTTCCAAATTGCGGAATGGAAGTAAATGATAAAAAACCTGAAGAAGGCAATACAATTTTTTGAATATATTCAGTTGCAGAATAACTTTGAATATAAAACCATTCTTATAGTTATACATACATAGTTATAATCCATTTACATAAAGCCGCCACAGGTAGAATAAGAAAGTAATTGAAATAGCACCGGAAAGTAAGATAAATGATTTTAAAAAACAGATTAGCATACATTACAATTAAATGATATCATTACTTTGCTTCGATCATAACAATATATGCTTCGTTTAATAACAATCATTATGTCCCTCAGCTTTTCATTTGTGCAATAATGCTTAAACATTCCAATTTGGTTGGGGGTGGGCATCGCCAGGAACTTGCTAAAGGATTGAAATCGTATTCATTTCTGGACTTCGTGGTGACTCCACATTTTTTCGGGGCTGTAATTGTACTTGCAATCATGTTGGTGTATGGAGCCATCCGTGTCAAGAAAGCCGGGATTTCATTTGCGTCCAAGTCTACAATCTCTTCAGGACCAAGATTATCAGCTACGATGGCCTATCACACTTCTCCGAGGGTCGCTGATTATTTTGCCAAAAGTCTCAACTTATTAACGCATAACTCATTAGCAAATTCGTTCACCAGATTTTGGAGAAGAATTCCTCGGCGGATCTGGAACTTTTACATTAGCTCCTTTATAATTCATCGATATCGACCAGAATGGGGAAAATATAAAAACTGGTGTAGTCGCGCTCCCTTACGTCCCAAAGTACACCATCCCAAAAATCGACCCTCCTTATTACGGCGTAAAGACAAAAAGAAAGACGCGCTTGCAAAAAAGCCTGCAAATGTTATCAGTGAAGCCCTAGTACCTGTACCAAAACCGACATCTCATAACCACGGCGGCTGTCAAAGAATACGCATAAATGTCGGCGGCTGCATTTACGAAACTCAAGCAAGGACTTTAAATAGATTTCCCAATACACTTCTGGGAGACCCAAACAAGCGTCTTCGCTATTTTAATCCTTTGAAACAAGAATACTTTTTTGATCGAAATCGAGCTTCTTTTGAAATAATACTACATTATTATCAGAGTGGAGGCCGATTCAAACGCTCTGATAATATATCCACTGACATTTTGTTGGACGATGCCAAGTTTTATGGGCTTCCACAAGCTGTAATTTACCAGTTTTTAACAGATGAAGGACTAAGTTTGGCAAACCAAGCAGAAGAAATTCTACCCGAAAATATGCTCCTTCGAAAAATCTGGCTTCTATTTGACATGCCTCACAGCAGTATACAAGCTCAGGTCATCAGCTTGATCTCGGTCGTGGCTATTATACTGAGCATTACAACATTTTGTATAGAAACCTTGGCCAGTTTATCCGGACGCAATAAATTCACTTTGGATAGCACGACATACAAAGCATCACGTCATGTGTATGACCCACTGGACCTCAGTGACCCATTCTTCTTTACGGAAACTATATGCTCGGCTTGGTTTATTTTAGAATATTTTGTGAGGCTTGCCAGCAGTCCGGTGAAATTGAAGTTTCTCGTCAGCGCATTGAACATTATAGATCTTATTGCAATTTTACCGTACTTTGTGCAATTGATATCTGCCTCTGGAGATAAAAGGGACGATGATGAAGGATTGTCCAGAAGATCTGCAAGTGGGGTCTCAGTCATACGAGTAGTGAGACTTGTTCGAGTGTTCCGAATATTTAAGCTGAGTCGGTATTCAAGAGGCTTGAAAATTTTGGGGAAGACTTTGCATGCAAGCCTGAATGAGTTAATGCTGTTAATTTTCTTTTTACTCATTGGAGTTATCCTGTTTTCTAGTACAATGTATTTTGCAGAGCTAGGCACAGAGAATACCTTTTTCCCTAGTATTCCTGATGGGTTCTGGTGGGCATTGATCACCCTTACCACTCTGGGGTATGGTGATAATGTTCCGAGAACAACTTGGGGTAAAATGGTTGGAGCAGTTTGCGCTGTGGCTGGTGTATTAACCTTGGCTTTACCTGTACCCGTTATTGTGTCCAACTTCAACTTTTTCTACCATCAAGCTCTTGGCGAGTCTGATCTCAGTTGGATTCGAATAAGCCATACACCATCCTGTCCGTTTCGACCGATGGGTTCAGTTCCTGGAGATGATATTTCCGTACAAAAGGATGACGCTGTCAATGCAACACCACCAAAGAAGCAAGAAGACAGTAGTAGTAAATCTACAATGGGCAAAAGTAAACCCGTGGAAATTTTTAGTTCAGATGAAGAGTTTGGTGAACTGAAAAGTAGAGCTAAAGAACAGAACGACAAGAAGAAAATAAAATTTGCCAATTAATGCGTTTACGTCATAATTATATTAAGATTATGTGAAAAATAAAATATGTTTGTTGTAAATACAGCGAAAATATTATGATTGAAAATTATTTACGGTCATAGATCAGTGGGAAATTTGCCGTGAAAATTTGTACCTTTTAGTTCATTAATGCATAAACCTTCACATTGCCAGAATACCATATCCGAGCTCCTTCTAAACATAAAATAATTTAGTTACATCTTCTTCCTTCACCATTTGAGTATAATATTGAGAATAATATGTACTGCTTATCCCCTCCTATCCAGTAATTGTAAAGGAAGTAAGGTGAAAAATATAACCTAATAAAGCACTAACTTCATACAACCATCACCACACGGTTCCCTCTCTCAAAATTTTAGTGTATTGTTGTGATCGTCTAATGGGCTGGGAGATTTTTAGGGTGGTCTTTTGAGCCAAGGTGTGCGAGATACCCTACGGAATAAAAGTATCCATTGTCCAATTGTCATGAGTGGCTTCCCAAACATATTAATCATGGCTCATTGTCAAGCAGCCCATTTAAAGGCAAAAGAGAGACGTCTCTTTAATTCTCCTTCTCTTATTCTTTTTTTCTCCAATTCCTTTATTTCATCTTCTCCTCTTACCTCTCCTTCTTCTCCTCCTCTCTAGTAACTTCTCATTTTCATCTCCTGTCCCTTTTTAATCTTTCTTCGTTTTTATCCCACTACTTAAAGGGATTTCTATATGAAGTCATCACACACAAACAACAGCAGCACATAATACCCATCATCCAAGAAATTTATACACAAAAACACTAACAATGCCCAAATAACAATGGAAAATGTTGGCTTATGCATATTATTATGCTACTTGGCATTTATTATTGTTACGCTTACGCTTCCCATTAACAATATTAATATTTAGCCGTCTTCTTCTCCCACTTCTTGTGCGTGCACTGATGTGGCAACAGTTTTTAAATGGACAAAGCTAACAAAGCCTGTAATGTAAATAGCATTAACTAAGATGTGAATACGGTTTAAAGTTTTAGTTAAATTATTGTGTTGTGCTGCTCATTTTATTTTGCAGTAGAGAAGATGAAGATGAGAAGGCGACAACCAAAAAAGAACTTGCTGTTGTTGATACGTTTTGTGGGGACAAAAGAGCTTATGAGCCATTTAGCTCTCTAAATGGAGGGTCTCCTTAGGCAAACAACAACAGAAAATGAATATAAATAATAATCATCATCATCACCAACATCATCTTCCTGAGAAGAAGCAGTTGTTGCTCAAGAATAAGAAGACGCAACAACACCGGTGGTAGCATTGCAGTCAGTTTTCACTGTTGACTGTAAATATCACATTCACAAGATCGTCTCACGTTACAAAAACTCACGTTGGACTCGCTCTCGCATTGTATAAAAATATATAATGCAACAATATCATGACACATGAGTAAACGAATCTTGCACTGAAAATGTTTAAGGAGATCATGGGATATGCAGTGAAGTAGAGAAGCTTTTACCTCACATTTAGAGAATTATGTGTATAAAAGGTATTTACATATTATTACAGAGCTATTATGTTATTATGATTATGATGCTGATGATGACGATGATGTGAGGATAATCTATTGAGGTTCACTACTGTTGCTGCTGCTCACATTTTGTTTTCAGAGTTTTTGTGTAACTTACCGAATATTTTATAACAAATAAGTATTTTATCCGTTTGTCCATCTGCTTGTGTGACAACAACACAAACATAAATAGGTAAAATGTGTTTTGATCTGTAAGTAGCGGAATTTATATGCACGATGATGTCAAAGTTATGGTCAGCCAGCAGTAAGGAATGTGAATTTTTGCTTCTTTAATCAAATAATAAAAGTACGCACAACAATACAATGGTTTGAATTGAAAGCAAGCGTACCGGTTGTAAAATGAATACTTTATAAGAAAAACTAGGAAGGGAAAAATATGAAGGAAAAATGTGTACTTGTTTAATTTCACATGCTTTTTCAAGCAGGGGTCCACAAACCCTGTATGAGGTCGTTTTTACCTAACAGACAAATGATCTGCAGCAGTTCTATATACTTTTTCAAGAAATTCCGGAAATCACCATGCATCATCAGCCCTTCTTATAAATATTCTTCTTTCTCGTTCCTTTCTTCAGCTGCTTGCATCATGCCACGCATTGCACTATTTCATTTTCATAATTCCTTAAATTCCAGAAAAACCACTAAGCCATCCCCTGCTATCATCATTCACCACCACCGCTTCTCTCTGCTGTAGATACAAATTCCTTTAGTTATTTATTGGATTAGCTTATTAATAAAACAAGCAAGAAAAGCTCCTTGTGGGCACGATTCTATGTATATCAAATCTTTGATGCATAAAGTAGATTTATAGAAAAATAAACCATATACAGTAACATAAATATTACTAGATATATGTTGTGTTCATGTACACACCTTATAATTGGTGTTCACCAAACCATACAAAGAAAGAATACTACTTTTCTTAAGAAACGCTGTTTTTGTATATATTTATTCTGTTGACAACACTGAAATGGACAAACGAGGGACAACCGGAGAAGCAGGCAGGCAAGTAGTCAACCCACGCTATTCGTGGAGTTTTAATCATAACACATAAATAATAGGACGGTGACATGATTTATTAAAATTGGATGACTTGTCTCAGGAAGGAACCAGTGTAAAACCTGTATCCAGATCCAGGTTATTAGTGAAAAGGGAAATAAATAAATAAATAAACAAGACTCTATATGAAGTAAATATGGTGGTAATTCGTGACATCATGGTCGTCGAAAATATTAATAGATTGTAGTATTTTATGTCACACAATAGAATCCAAGGGCAGCATAATGATCAGACACTTTTGCATATTGACTATTGGACGTTTTTTCACAAGACACTTAATAAGGTTGGAGATTTGAATGCTCACCACATTGATTAATTGCTATCCGATTATTTTTGTATCGAGTTAGTGTTGTACGTTGTACCTTTTACTGAAGGTTTGTCAACTCATTACAGCATTCAAGTTCTTATACTTCAAGTTTTAATAATCTAGAATACCAACAAACTAATACACTTAAGAAAAACAAAATGTTTTCTTGTATCTGAATTACATTTGTTTCAAATCATCAGTCTTATTATCATTGCGATAAAATACAAGCAAATGGTCAAGATGAGCACATAACATAATATATGTACATTGGTATATACATATTTGGTATAACTTATTATACTTATCCCTGTATTTTAAGATATGATTACATTACAACTTACAGTTTAGTAATATTATGTTGTTTTTCTCATCCACAACACTGTAAGCGTCGTTTTCCACTATACCCATTACTGAAGCCCAAGAGACAACCCGTTCAGTCACATTAGTCCATAGTTCAACAATGTGTATCGTATCACATTTGATGATCTCCATAAGCATTATTATAGCCGTCAGGCTCCAAGTCGATAATAATAAAATTTACCAAGTCGTTGACAACTTTCCGAGTATTTACGCATTGTCCACTTGTTCGGACGTGTCTGGACCCATGTAAACTTCTCTCAAAGTACACCAATGTATTTCACTTTTTCTCTCCATTAAATTGGCTCGAATGGTGCTGCTGGGCAGCTACTTATCACAAAATAACAACAGAAAGAAGGTACAAAATAAGAGCAATAAAAAAATGGAGACACAAGCAGAAATAAAAGAAAAGAAGCGAACACAAGGATAACATACTATACTACAAGTAAGCATTTCTAAAGAACTAAGCGAGTCTAGCTAGAAGTAAAGTTGATGGCATTTTTACTGATAAATTGGAAGATCCGTGTAATAATAAAAACGATGATGATAATAATAATGATCAAATTGTATTACTAGCTTCTCCTTCTCTTCTAACAAATGGCCAAGTATGTTGTATGTATACAGTTGTATAAAAGATACAAATACACGCACAACATAAACTTTTCTTATTTTACGGAAACTAGCTTCATTTGTTCTTCGTCTCCTCTTTTTACTCGCACCAAAATACCATAATAATGAGATAGAGATTGTTCCAAGTGATTTCATCAAAATGTATACTCATACACACATATATACTATCATTCCTTTACACTACGCCATGTCATAGCACACTACAGCATTGTACTTGTATATCATCTCATAAAGAAAACAAAGAGAGAATCAGGAAAGTAAAGAAGGAAATTAATTGAGCCGAGAATGGAACTTGAAATGGCATTAAGCACCACTGCCTTTTGATTCTCTTGAGGGAATAAAAAAGTGTGTACAAAATGCATGAGCAAGCAGTAAAAGCTTGTTTTCTCTTTTGACCTGACCATGTGAAAATGGTCATGATGGTGATAATGCTCTACGTATAGCTAGTGTGTATAAAATATAACCCTTTAAAAAGAAGAGTCAGGATCATAAGTCGTAGTAAATTTGTGCAGTCATTGATATGGCTTCTGTACTTGTTGTTGTTGAATTGCATTGTTCCTCGGTGTGTGCTCCCCGTAAACTATAATACTTTCAAAGGGATTAGAGTTGTAAAAAAAGGACGACGACGCTGCTGCTGTCAAAGAGTTACTTTTCTTGCTCACTTGCTTGTTTATAGGTATAAGTTACAAAAGTTAGTTTGTTAGATAGTTTTGCTATTACAAGTATATAACATAACATGTCGTTCTTCTTTCCGCTGTTGTTGTATTGTCGTCGTCGTTGGTCTGGTCGTGTGAATGAGACGATAGGGATGAAAGACGGAGATGGATGGATGGTTTTGGTTGCTGCGATTCTACATTGTAAAAACATTGTTACTTTTGTGTGCATGTGCAATGTAAAATGTAAATGGACAAGAGGAAGATGCGTATTGTATATCTATGGCGGGACCCATGACACTATTACACTGCGAGCAAAGGCAAGTACAAATGGCTAAGCTGAAAAGTGAATTACTTGTTCCGTTGTTGTTGTCATCATCATCACCAGCACCAGAGTCATTCCAGAGTCTCCAAAAAACATCTTTCAAAGAGTAAAGTCAATATCTATAAATAAACCGATAATCGGTATAACGAAGGGACAACGTATCATTTTACCATTAAAAAAAGTTGCCTATTATTCTGGATATTAGTTATTAATTACTAGTTCATAAACGCACAACTTGAATGCCAATTCAAAGATAATTTTTTAAATTACGAACTTTGAAACGGTCTTGTCGTCAAACGTTTTTACAAAATAATCTGACATTTCAGATCGTAGT
>JAQFXM010006700.1:0-12852 GCA_034693345.1 Entomobrya multifasciata | reverse complement strand
TGGGATTTAGCTTTACCCGAAATTCTTGTGTTTTTTTGTCCGAAGTGCAAACTTATTGTATATTAGTATTATAAATATGAACTCATGATTTACCCACCATGTTTCAGTTTACTAATTGAGGTATGGTGAATACCCAGTAAACCTTTGCATTATTTACGATAAAGTTCGAAAAGTATTTGAAAATTGAACTTTGATGCCCTGTTGATATTTAAATGGCATGTTTGATGATGAAGTAAACTCACAGTTGTCAAAATTGCATGATGAGGCTTTAAATATATGGATTTTATCTTGTTAGAATATTTCTTTTAATATTAGCTATTATAGTAATATGCTACCAGCTCGCATAGCAACAACAAATAAAACGAATCTCAATAAAACTGGTTATTATTATCAATTTGTGTCGCAAATTATGATTCCAGAAAAAGATAGCTTTTATATTGTGATGAAATAAAACAATTATATTATAGAACAGCTATTATAAACTCATTTTTCATTAATTTTAAATGCGTCATAACCTTGGGAGTTGAACTTTCCGACACGTGCATCACCACAAATAAAGCAAACGTTAAAGTCACTTGCAAGTTTTGCGCCTTATTTTTGTTGTACAAGCTATCATTCGACTGGTTTTAAAATAGGCATAGATAGTATCATAATAAATTGATACAATGTCGTATTAATGCAATAACACATGTGATTACCTACACAAAAACGCAGATACAATTGTTTGACATTTAATCAAGCATAAAAATTATGAACAATCAACAAATGCTTAAAAATAAAGTAAAAAAACAATTATTTCCCCACAATTGGAAATTGAGGAAAAACATGAATTTAAGGTGAATACATGAAACTTATTGGGTGTGAAGAATTGAGAGATTTAAATTATTTTGGACCAAACATATGTATTAGATTGTGCAAGACAGTAATTGGAGAAATTTAGTGAATTATAAATACTGCAGCCACAGACTGATACGATTATTATCACATTGACAGTTCGATTCAATCAATCAATCAAACATTGTATCATAGGCTTATAACGTTTTCAAATTTGTATAGTTTGTTTTAGCATATCAAAGTTTTCAATATTTTTATGCACAAATTTGGCTCAGATGAATTTTTATTCATATCAATTCCAATAAAGATTTTTGATTTGAATGGATTTCGTAGTGATTTTGCAATATTTGTTGTGATACATATCGTATATTTAATTTAGTAATTGCATTGGATCAGTTACCTATTTTTATTAACATTTCATAGAGGTGTCATTAAGTATGTCAAGTTTATCATCCAAATGTTTCACATTCTTTAATGGGCACTGCTTGTAAAATTTCAGAAGAATGATGCAGTATCACATGATGACAGTGCATTTTGATAGCATTTCATCAAAAACGTTATGCATTTAGATTGAAATATACTAATTACAATAATTGAACATAATTGGCTGCCATACTGATGCCATAATGGTTAAGATTATTAGGAGAAACCAGTGCATTTTTAATTGATTCTAATTGTTGTTTAAATGATTCGTCTTTTAAATGTACACAATGGAAAGATATATTACCTAATTTTATAATAAATGTAAGCCTAATGAAGTATTGCCAATTGAAGAAATGCATTTTTTCAAGCGGAAAAACATCTTTATGCATGTTTGATGATTCTATATTAGTCACGGCTTTAAATTATCTGTTAATATTTAATTTAAAGGTGAGTGCTTTAGGCGTAACTTTTTTAAACCCCACCTGATAAATACAATAAATCTAAACTTAAAAATTCTTTCAATTTTTGGTGAATTTGCATTGCCAGTCAAATAAATTGTCTGTAAGTAAATACTTTTATAGGCTATTTCGCGGTAGTTTTGATGCGGCCGAAATTGTAGGGCATAAAAAATGTGCAAGCTCATGTTCTGTGCTTGTAATTGAATCCCACTGTTTATTATTACACTACATTATGTGAATGAAAGTGTTTTCCAGACTTGCCGTAAAACAGTACCTTTATCATTTGAACAGAATTGCTATTTCTCGTTTGGAAATATAAAATAAAATGCATGGTTATGTGAACATACAGTACAATTTCAAGTTTTTAGGTTTATAACAATGCTCACATGGACTGATCTCATGCGGTCTTGTTGTGCACTTCATCCAACAAATATTTTATCCCTGCGTGTGGAAATAAGGAACCACGAACTATTCCACCTTTCTGTAAATTTCCACTGCTAGTCGAAACAATATTTTTCATTGTTCACTTTGAAAGCTGTGTCGTGTTGTTTTGAAGAACAATGAAACGGATACATTTTAATGACCTGCAAAAGGGAAAAATCTTGGACAAACCTTTACATATGTGTATAACGACGAAAATGAATGTATTGGGTAAGGAACCAGATTGGTAAATTTTTGAAGGATATTGAAACGAAAGCACACCAAAGGATACAAAAACATTGACAATACTTTACTTGCGCATCCCTCAAACGTAATAGTAAATATTTTTTATTTCTATAAAACACGTATTTATAATGAGATTATATTGTCATATGCATGCATGTGTGTATAAACAATACAATGACAGTTGAGTTTTTAGATGCTCCAAGAAAACAAGAACCCTTGACGTACTTTAAATCCTGGAAAATTTTAAACCCAACTAAAGGAAGCGAGATACCAAGAATTATTTCCCTTTTTGTAAATTTCCACTGGCATCACACAAAAAAGTTTTAAAGATGCGGTGTGTTCTTGAGAAAACTCTCTCGGGAGTACAATCGTGTATGGGCTAACAAAGAAAGGCATACACTCTTCAATTTTATATTATTTATCTATACACGTAAGGAAAACAGTCCAGAAATTTTACATACAAAAAGGTTTTAGGTACTGAGTTTTCATAAGTCTTTTCAAATAATTTTGATAATCTGAGAAAGAGTGTATTCCAAGAAGTCGACAATACGATTGCATGAAATATATATAAGACAAGCAAAGAGACATTTCCTTGTAGGTGCATGAAGATTTATAACCTCAATACATGTACGTGTATAGGGTATACCTCTTAATATACCAAATGCATTGACAAACTTTTGCAGCATGAAATATGCATTTGTTTGCTTTTACAACGTAAATTATTTGTTCACATCCCAAACAGATAGTACTTGAAAGGCATTGCATTTGCTGTGTAACAAAAAAATTAAACAAAAGCCGTGTAAACAATCTCTTCTCAGAAGCGCCAAGTCATTTGAGAAGGAAGGACATGGCAGAAATGGAAGTTGCAGCAATGCACTTGATTTTAGAATTTGTCTTGTATTATGGGCATTTCGAATTTAAGCCTTTTGGTCACAGGTAATAAGTTTCTAACATTTATTATTCTAAAATTTTATTTCCTGCATTTATGCGAAACCAATATATTATGAAAACGATCCCTAATGATTTTTTTATTTTGTTGTTTCTAGTTTTTACAGTTTGTCTTCTGATCTTGATGAACCAAGCAACCTTGACCTGGAGCATGGAGATGAAGTCCAGTTGATCTGCTGCTTTCGAACTAAAGGTCTACCGGGAAAGAACTCAATGAAGCGATGCGATGGAACTACTGAGTTGATTTTTAAATTCGTAAGTTCACTAAAATATATTGAATATTCTTTTGTTGTGCATTATTTAAATCAACAAATTGTAATTTTCTTGAATTCCATTAGGTGAAAATACATTAAAACTAAATACAACTATTTTTTTTCTTTTGTTGGTTATTTGTACAGATAATCAAGAAGGTCCTAAAAATGATGCAAGAAAAGAGCGTGGTCAGCATTAAAAATGCAATGCCAATCTTACCTGTTATTCTGAACTTGGCTTCTGGAAGAACGACCTTCATTAGAGTGTTTTAATAGACGAAGATTGTTCCATATTTGGGGAAATATTTTTCAAAGATTTTATAGGTTAGATGGTACAATTAAATAGTTCGAACACTAGTTTTAGTTGGAAATAAATCCAGTAGGTTAGTTAAGCAATGTAAGAAACTATTTCTTCAGTCTTAATTTCAAAATAAAATGTAAGCAGATGTCTGCTGTGTACCATGGGCTTACATTTCAGCTATTAATTTAACAAATCAAACTGCAATATTTTAGTGGAATACGTTAGGCCCGTCTTCTGATAAAAGTGTTGAAATGAAGAAAATACATAGTTTGAAGTAGGCATTTAAAGCATGCTTGTACAATGTGAGTGCATGTCCTGTTTCCCAGAAATGGTAAAAAAACATATTGGATAATTTATGATAGATGTATATCTCCTTTATAATTTTAAGAACGTAAATATTATGGGTCTTTGTAAATCGTTTGTAATACTGGGTTTGGTTTTGGTAACTAATTAAAATAAGAAAATAGGGTAATTAATGATATTGGTGTCCTTGTTTAACATTTTTGTGTACCCAAATATCTTTGCCAACTTCTTGACGGAAAAATAATAGCAGCACTTTCTTATGGTTTTTGTTGATTGCCGTTGAAGTTATACTGTTTGAAGTACAAGCTGATAGATTTCCTATTTGAAAGGAGCAATTACTGTGAAATACGGCTGAAACTTATCTCATCCAGCTATTGAACCACAATTTGTTGACTGTTGGATATTTTAGTCAACTGTCAGTTTACTCGAGAGTGAGAAATTACCCAAAAACACATTTAAATATTAGAAAATCCAATTAGTTCCTAGTTTATCTTAACAAATGCGCAATGTAATTGCATTATTATTTAAAAAGTAATATATTAGTCTGTTTTATAGACAAATTAGAAATTTAGGACTAACACAAGTCGATTCGAATGCATAGCTTGTCATGGTTTTGCTATCTACCAGTGTGTCAAATTTTTTTGAAGATTAGCAGTTTCCAAAAATTTCTACTGGCCACATGTTGCTAAACAAGCTAATGGTCTATGTGCATTGTGTGCAATGTGAGTACATCAATGTTTTAAGGAAATTCAAAACTGTAACAATAGCAATAGGAACTGTGTACGTTTCACGATGCTTATCGTATGCTTCACGAATTTTGAGAAATTTAAATCACTGAATCTTTTATGTAACTTTGTCACGTTATCTGGACGAAAAACCTTTTATTGAATTGTGTTCAGGTGTCTCAAGTTTTGGTTTATAAACAACGTTATTTGTAAGCTAGGAGTAGTCAGTAGAGTTATTCTTGTCTTAAACTGATGTTGGTTGTTATATGTACAATGTAAGTACATTATATTTTTTTCAAACGTGAATAATGTGGAAGCAAAAAAGTTTTCTAATAAATGAAACATGTCAGGAAATTACATCATTTTCTATTCACGACAAGAAAGAACAACATGAAGCATGCAAGTAACTGTTTGACATTTACTTGTTCACAATGAGCCATTACAATGATGCACAAAACATACTTACCAATAAGCATACTAATATTTGGAACGGACCAATTGAGACATTTTATATTTTGGACGTACAATACAACAGCTAACTAAAGTTTTACTGAACAGGCTGCCTTGGCTGCCTTAATAAACGCACAATATAACTACATTTTCAGACTGAAGCTTATTAACGGCGGTATTTTGTAGAAATTTTAGGAATTTGGGAACTAAACTAGTCCGTTGAAAATAGGGTTTGTCATGACGTTAATGTTTACCTATCAAAGTAGCCAAATTTAAAATGATTTGATAATAGGAAAAAGTAAAATCAATGTTTTTTCAAAACTCTTATTTATAGAAGCCAGATTAAATATCATCCAAAAGTCGGTCACAAATTGTTTCATTGTTATAAATCTTCTCGAAAGTATTGAAAAAGAAAGCATGAATTGCTGATAGCAAATCTGTAGCACTTTAGTTTTGGTATTTGACTGTTAATTAAGCCATCATCTTTCGCACATTTTAAAGCTTTAGGGATAAAGTTTTACCTCCGCTCAGCTATCATTTGTATTGCTTGAATAGTTGTACTGAATGAGTTTCTCAAACAAAATGTTAAAACTGAATTATCAAGAAAATCTACAATGGCTGCAAATCACAAGGCCTGGCAAGTTTCAAGGCGTAACTTTGCGTTAATTCTATATCATTATTTTAACTACCTAAATGGTACGATGCCTTCATGATAGCGGGAAAAACTTTCTAGGCACTAAAATATTTTTTTTTCAAATGAAATATGTCATGAAATTAAACATTTGTGTATTTTTTAAGTTACAAATCAGCATGAACGCTACTAGTATTTGTTTGACATTTAACCCATCATTAGAATTGTGAACAATCAAACAATACTTTAGAATACAAAAGATGCACGAACTACTTATTTCTCTAAAATATGAAATGTTGTGTGGAATACGAATTCAGGGAGAACGTTCAAAGAACAGGGAGACCTTGCCACTTGAGAAATTGAATAGTTTTTGGATCAAGCATAAGCACATGTTTTATCATAATAGTTTATTTTGGTCTCAATGTATTTTTGGCCCGTTACACATTTGGTAACGTATCATGAATTTTTCATTAAATATATTATGTGCATCGCCTAAACGTTTGGAGTATTTCAATATGAGTTTGTTTTTATTTATTTTATATCGTCCCATTGAGAACCTCATATATATCATATTGAATAGCACTTACTACCACAATTGAACAGAATTTGGGGTCATATATTTCACCTATTTTGCCAGAAATCAGTGGGTTTTAAATTGATAAAAATTGATATCCCAAATTTTGTTCTGGCGATTATTTATAATTGCTAGTTATAAAACCGCATTTCTGAAGTTTTGCAAATATGTGCACGAGCAGCAAAGTAAACTTAAACAATTTATGTTTTTTATTATGTTAGGATTACAGTTGTTATTCTTGATTAATGATTTACTTGCAACACATATCCGGTTTCTTAAATTTAACCGAGTATCCAGGATTTTCTTTTTTGTCAAACGCAACATTATCATGACATGTTAGGTAGCTCCAGAATGTTTTTTTATATTTTTGTCAATTTCCATTGCCAATCAAATCAATTATTTGCAGTGGTACGTTTAAAGGTAACTCTGGTGTATTAAAAACGACAAAAATTAATGCGTAGAAAGACAAATGTATTAGCTCGTTTTCGGTTCTTGTGATTGTAAAAGACTATTGTTCTTGCTTATTTACCCTTCAATATTTCAGGTGCAGGCATGAGGAATAGTATTTTTTCCATAGAATATGCTTTTAATAAGGATTATAAGTTTGTATGCATGCATGTGTGTATATACAACACAATGACAGTTGCGTTCTAAAATGATACATTGTCTTGAAACCAATAACTCTAGACGTAATTTTAATCCCACAATTTTTTTTACAAAACTGAAGGATAGGCGGTACTTAGAAAAATTTCACCTTTTTGTAAATTTCCACTGGTATCATATCAAATAGTTTTAAAGGGGCGCTTTGTTGTAAAGAAAAGGTTTCTGTAAGAACAAACGTGTATGTTCCTACGAGGACAGGCATACACTCTTACATTTTATATGATTAACTCATACATGTTAGCACACATTCAAGAAATATTACACACAGAAATTTTGAGGTCCTCAGTTTTACTAAGTCGTTTTGAAGAATATTGATAATCCGGGCAAGAATGCATTCCATTAAGCCGACAATACGATTGCTTAAACAAAATATAAGCAACTAAATGAGACGTTTCCGTCAAGTGCCTGGAGATTTACAACCTCAATTCATGCAGGTGTATAGGATTATTCCTCTTAATATACCATATGCATTGTCAAATTTGTGCTGCATAAAATATGCGTGGTATTACTTACTTATTACTTCAAATCACAACTGTAAGGTAGTAAACTTTCCGTGCAATAAAAAACAGTGAAGTTAAAGCTGTGTGAAGATTCTCGCCTCAGAAGTGCACAGTCAGTCGAGAAGGAAGGACATGGCAGAAGTCAAAATTACAGCAGTGGACGACACAGAAACTAGTAGTGTATTAATTATGTAAGTATTTTGCTAAAAGTTAATAAGTTGCTAGCTATTATTTTTCTGTAATTTTAGTTCATGAATTTATAGTCTTTTGAAATAAATTCTGAAGAAAAAATCATTCAATAAAACATATTTTCATGTTTCTCTTTTTAACAGTTTGTCTGCACTTTTTTTTAGGTGAACCAAGCAACCTGGATCTTGAGCACGGAACAGAAACCTAGTTAAATTCCCAGTTTACAACTAGAGAACTGCCCGGAAGGAACTCCGTAAAACAAGGCTATCTATATTAGAGAACAACACCTTTTTTAAACTCGTAAGTAAAACTAAAAGATATTGAGGTTACATTTCTCATTTATTGTGCATTAGAAAATAGTACTTTCTGATATTCTATAGGAGCAAAATACTTTAACAATTGCAGCGTTATCTAATTTTGTTTATTTATTTTATTTTATACAGATAATCAAGAACAATTACAAAATGGTTCAAGCAGGAAGCCATACCATGTTCATCTTTAAAAAATATAGTGCCACCCTCTCCTGGAACTCTGAACTTGTTTCTGGACGAATAACCATAATCAGAGTTTATTGTGTGAGACTTTGAGTTTTCCACGGTTAATGAGTTAGTTTTCAAAGATTTTAGAGTTAGGTCGCACAGTTAAATAGTTTGAACAATATTAGTTGGGTATTAGTCCAGAAGATTAGTTAAGCAATGCAAGCAGTTATTCCTCAAATCTTAATTTCAAAATAGTCGGCAGGTGTCTGTTATGTACAACGTACGTACATTTTAGCTACTAATTTACCAAACCAAACTGCAATATTTAAATGCAACATGTTAGGCCTGTAATGTTATAACGAATCTTTTTTTCACAAAATACACCTTAAACAAACCTGATTGAACAGTATTTGGGTGGGTTAAGTATACCAGTAGTTAATTAAATGGTTAGTGTTTTGAAGTCGTCCTTTTAACGCATGCTTGTAAAATGTGAGTACACGTTTGTTTCACATAAATCATTAGAAAACAAACCCATGGGGTAGCTTGAGATAGATGAACATCTCTTCCAGACTCTGAACAACGTAAATATTACAGTTTTCATCAATGAATTGCCATGCTGACTTTGGTTTTGTGATTATTTAGATTGAGAAAATTCGGTTAATAATGACATTATTTGCTAAAAATTGTAGCATTTAAAACTCAAAGTAGAAAACATGGTCAACAGATCAACCCTTTTAGTGTGTGTTATAAGTTCTAAGTTGTAAAGTTCTACTGCTTTATGTGCATTTTGTTCAATGCGAGAAAATTAATTTTTAATTTTTTAACACTTTAAATCGAAAAAGTAGGTACATTAGGATATTGAACACTAGAATCTTGCAGTTCATTGATAAATTGCGTGATTTTAGTACTTGAAACGTTATGCGTCCTTTGATTTTAGACGTTTTAAAGTTTTTAAAGGCTAACGTTTTGCACAACAAATTTACGGATATGATTGGCATCGAATCAGTTTGATAATTATATTTAAAAAGCTATGGGTACAATGTAGGTACAATTTTGTTTGACATAAGTCATGAAAACTAAAAATAACCATTTGTACAAAGATCACAAAAAATTGATAATCTGCAACTTAAAAACGAACGTTATAAATGAATAGGTATGAATTCAGTAGATATAGTGCTGTCTGAATTCACCTCCAACTACCAAATAAAATAGGTAACGTAGTTGAAATTGTTTCGAAAGTACACATTTAAAACATCTAAAACACTACTTTCTTTAGGAATCCATTGTTTTAATTTTGTTTTAGCTTAATGACCAATTTTGAATAACAATGTTTTCGTATAAGCTTGTTGGATTGGAATAAGTGTTTAAATTCATAAAAATAAGGACTTTAGGTAATTTATGATATTGATGTCCTCTTTTAACATTTTTGTATACTATTGACAAAAATATAATAACAATACAATTTTTTAGTTTTTGCTACTTCTCGTCGAACATAATGTGTTAAAGTACAAACTGTTCGATTTCGTTTTTGGTAATAGCAACTACTGTGAAATAAGCTGAGATTTTTCTCATTTAACTTTTGCAACTACAATTTGTGGCTGCTGGATATGTTAGCTAACATTAGTTTTACTCATGAATATGAAATCACTCAAAATCGCAATGAATATTAGAAAGTTTAGTCAAAGTAGTAGGCAGATGTCTGATGTACAATGTATTTATATTTCAGCTATTAAATTAACTTACAACGAGAATGTAATATGGAATGGTACAATAATGACCCTTTTTATGCTATTACTGCTTGTAACTGACATACGACGTCTTAAATAGTCACGACTGGAATGGGTTTCACCAGTTGTTGATTTTTCAGTTAATGTTTAAAAAGTCTTCAATACATGATTGTACAATGTTAGTACACATTCGATTCGCAAAAATCTTAACAAAACAATTGAATGGGGACATCTATGACATTCCAATGATCTCTATCATTATCGGCCTAGAGTATATCCAAATTGTGGAATAAGAATTTATTCTCGTAGACTCACAGTTTAAATTGTTCAATATTATCAAGTAATTTTTAAGGCCTTTGCAAAGCTAGTTATTCATACTAAAGTAACAGCGTCATGTAACAAAATGGGATAGGTTAGAAAGGTATAGGTGGTTCTCAAGATGTACTTAAAGTAATAGTTCAAAATAGACAATTCTAACGTAAATTTCAGTAAGCGTCCCCGTAAAATTTGAGTACGTTTTTACTAAGCGCCAACTGTACATAAACCATAATGGATTTTTTAAACCAAGAGTTTACATATGGTACATTTCATGCCTAAAATGTTCAAGGTAAAGTTGTGGTGAGAAATATTTGGAGTTAATGTTATTGACTTTCGAAAGTTTTTACTGGCCAAAATAATGCAAAATTAACTGTTGCGTTGTGGATATTGAGTGCAATGTGAGCACATCGATTTTTCAAGTAAATTCAAGGTAATATAAATTAGATCATGAACATGTGGGTATTTTACGATAGTTCCTCTAGTTCACCATATAACAAAGCGGTTCAGAGTCTTTCAATAATTTAGCTTGGATTGTTACGTTATCTGTACGAAAAACCATTTAATGGTATTCAAATGTTCAATAAGATAGATTTAAAACAACCTTATAAAAGTTGTGGAGTTTGTGTGGAAATAATGTGTGAATTTTAATTAGGGATTACAACCATTTTTAATTTCGAATAAATTAAAACAGCGATTCTTTATTGTTTTGAAGTATGAAATTTATAAATTCGTCGTTACAATGTAAGTACACCATTTTTAACACGTTCAAGCCTGTAAACGATTTTGTCACAGATGAAATATGTCAAGAAATAAAAATTCACATAATTTTTTATACAATTTATCCTGGAAGATACACATAATTGTTTGACATTTAACCATTCAAAAAATTGTGGACAATCAACAAACACACAAAAATACTGAATTCGCAAAACGAACTTAATTCCTTAAAACGGGAAACTTTGTGCAAAACATTAATTTAGGGAAAACACAAATTATCACAGCTGGCCAGTTGAGAGATTTAATTGTTTTTGGACGAGGCATAACTTAACGATTGAACATGACAGTCACCATAAAAATATATTAAGTCACCAAAACGATTTGATAGTTTTCATGTGGATGACTCAATTTTGTTTAATAATCATACAATTAATTCATAGGTTTAAAACCTTTTCAAAAGTTTAATATTTGTTGAACCATATCGAACATTTACTCTATTTAAATGGTGTCACAATAAATTCCGTGACAATGAAGAGATTTGATTTATATGAATTCTAAAATGCTATTGGATTTAAGTGAAGTCTTGTGATATGAATTTATGCTTAATAGTGATGCAGCAGTATGTAAGCCAATGGGTGCATTTTAAATTAATATAAATTCGCATCCCAATTTTTGTCTGGTTATTGAACATGATTGCTGTATTTAAAACTTCATTTTTTGACAAAGAAAAGCATAAGGACGACCTGCAGAGGAAAAAAACTATATTCCAACAAGACAAGTATTTTATTCAGTTGGGATTTTAACCTTTTATTTATTACTATATAATTACAAGCCGACTTCACAGACATTTTTTTCTTTGGTTTTACAATCCCACACAATTTTAGCCATGTCATTTAGGAATGCTTTCATCTTTTTGTAAGTTTCCATTGCCAGTCTAATTAATCCATTGCATTGTTACGTTTAAAGGTTTCTCTGATATATTGACAAAATGATTTTTTTGGGATGCATAGAAAAACAAAAGTATGAGCTCGTTTTGTGTTCTCGTGACTATAAAGGACAATTTACTCTTTAATGTTTCAGGAGCAGGCAGGTGGAAGACTTGCATCAGTATTTTTTCAATAGAATTGGTTTTGAATGGGATTATAAGGTTTTATGCATGCATGGCATTATATTATATACACACAATGACAGTTTGTTTTTAAATGCTTCATAATCTTGCAACCAAGAACTCCAGACGCACGTTTATTCCTACAAAAAAAAACTCAACTTAAGTACACGAGATACCAAGAATTATTTTACCTTTTTGTAAATTTCCACTGGCATCAAATACAATCGTTCTAAAGGTGCGGTGTTTTCTAAACAAAATGCTCTCAGGAGGACAAATGTGCATGCTCTCACAAATGTGGGAATATACTTTTGAATTTTATATGAATTACATATACATGTTAGCACCTATTTAAGACATTTCACACACACATGATTTAGGTACTCAGTTTTTCTAAGTCTTTTCGAAGAATTTTGATAATCCGAGCAATAATGCAATCCAATAAGCCGAAGAAATGATTGCTTAAAGAAAACATAAGCAAGGCAATGAGACATTGGCCTAAAGAACATAGTTTTAAGCTTGTGCGAAAGCAATTTGTAAAGTGACTCGTCGCCCCACACATGCACACAAGCAAAACACTGAACCCAAAC
>JAQFXM010006699.1:0-12854 GCA_034693345.1 Entomobrya multifasciata | reverse complement strand
AATTGGCTCATTTGAAAAGTTTTGTGACAAGTTTACCCGGGGGTCTAGATTATGATTTAGCTGAGGGTGGCGAAAATCTAAGCGTGGGTCAGCGACAGTTAGTTTGTCTCGCAAGAGCTCTGTTGAGGAAAACTAAAATCCTTGTTTTGGATGAAGCCACGGCTGCGGTTGACTTGGACACGGATGACCTTATCCAGAGAACGATAAGGACTGAATTTAAAGATTCAACTGTGGTGACTATAGCACATCGTTTGAATACTATTATGGATTCTGACAGGTATGAAATTTTACATTTTACACTGCATACAAACTTGCATATTGTCAAATGTGAGGTTTTAATCATTTTTTCTTCGCAAAAATTTTCAGGGTGATTGTTCTTGAAAAAGGGGAAATTCAAGAATTCGATAGTCCTCAAAACCTTCTTGCTGATGAGAAAACAATTTTTAGTAGTATGGCAAAAGAGGGTGGGGCTTCAGCAAACAATGGATAAGCAAATGTTCCTAAAAGTGGTGATAATAATGTGTATTTTACACCTAAAAGTATACTTAAAACTTACATATTATATGTACAATGTACAATTTATAAATATGAACTCATGAGACATGATATTTTTGATGCAGCGTACTTAATTGTTACAAAGTGTATTTGATGAAAAACCGGTTATTTTGTTAAAATTGACATGTTTATCAAATAATTATAGAATTTATTTAAAAACAAAACGTTATTCAGACAATGTACAAATAAAATTGACTTATTTTCAAATCGTACTTATGAGTTAATTTTTTCCGTGATTTCAGCATTGAAAAAATTCACCAGCAATTAATTTCAGGCAATTTTTCCAAACTTCTACTATGTACAAAATGTCGTTTATTTGAATGGCACATTGTAAATCATTATATTGATAAGATTTTAGGCATCAAAAAGTTATTAAAAATCTTGGTGACATCCTATTTTTTCGAGCGCAATTTTTGTTGCTGCTTCAGTCTCGCTAATTCCTTGTCAACATTTTTCCACAACGTTTCTTGCATATCATTACGATAACCGAGAGCAAACAAAACTTCCAAAAGGACGAACAATGGACCCATTCTGTATTTAATTGAAAGTTAAAAAATTACTTTATGACAATATGGCCCATTTCATGCAGTTATTTGCTAAGGGGCTTACACAAAAGCTTGAATTGTGTTGTCCAGAAGTGCTGGAGCTCTTCCTTCGAAAACTCCATGACCAAAGAACTATAAAGTTGATATGGTTACATAGTTACATGGTGGAAATGTGTATTTTTTATTTGAAAAAAAGAACATAGTGTTGGTGCGTTAGCATTTTGAATACCTGTGCAAGCCAACAGCCCACATGAATAGCTAGTGCGGGTTGCCATGCGTTTTCAGTTCCCAGATAGAATCTTCGTGATGTGAGCAGACAAATTAGAACCAAAAGTGCTCCAAGTGAACCAGCTCTATTTAGTGGAATGGTTTAATTAATATGCATGTACTAGAAAAAAATTGTAAAAAACATAAATTCATTGATAATGATCTAGGAAATTACTTTTTGTCCATGGAAATGTAAACCACAGCGTAGAAAAGAGCAGCAACAAATGCTACATTAACCGGGTGCACTGGGGTGGAAACAGGGGCTTCAATGGAAATGCCCTGCAAGAAGACCAACGCTGTCCATACAATCGGCCAAACGCAAAAGATGTGAATAAGTTTGTTTAACCCATTGTGATGATATGAAGCGTAGAATGTAAACTGTGCGTAAATGAAAAAAATACATAGGCGTGATGTCAAATTGAACGATTAAATCTGTTGTTTGTATTTACTTCAGAACAAAACCTCCCACACCCAATTAATTAAATAATTAGTCAAAGTATCCAATTACCTGTTCGTCCAAATCAGTTAAGCCCATTTTGAAAACTTAACTACAAATGATTTTAAAACAACTTGCATAAAAGTAAGGGAAAATTTTGTATGCCGTTTTGTCCAGCTGCCCAAACTATACTGACATTTTTAATGCGTGCCGAACCACAGAAAGCGAAATGACAAGGAATGGCTTCAGGCTTAATTATGGCCCAATAAAAAGATAGGTTGCTAGGGCAAAACCATGCGCAGTTACTTGTTTAGGCTCCACAAACAAACCGATAAAACGAGATGACCTTGATAACCTGTCACATATTTTCATCGCTGTATTTACGCGTACAAAGTATGTACTTATGGTAATGATGCATAAATACAAGAAACAAGAAACCAACATTAGAATAAGATGTTATACACAAGGTGACAGCTAACTTGACAACTGAGGTAGAAACTGGAACACAGGCCGAGAATCTGTCGGAATTTCTCTTCAGAAAATAGATTTGTACGCAAGCTAGCGAGCCAATTAAATTGGAAGGAAAATTCTGCATATTATGCTTACTTTGTTCCTCTAAACGAGCATTTAGTAGATTGACTTTAGTCATTCCTCTTTAATTTTCATACCCCATTGCACTCTATCTCTATGCTGTATTCCAAAGATTTTCAGTTTTAGCAATTTACCTTTTTCAGCATGATTTATAATTTTAAAAAACAACTGGAATTAATTGCAGGTATTTTTTTGTATTTGTACAAAGTGGCCTTTATTTGTATGGCACTGGCACATAGTAAATTTTAATTTATCATAATTTAGGCACAAAATACATTAATATTTTTGGACCTCCTACTTTTTGGAGCGTCCCTTCTTCTGTTGTTTCAGCCTTGCCAACTCCTTGTCAACATTTTTCCACAACGTAGCTTGCACATCTTTGCGATAACCTAAAGGAAACAAGACTTCCAGAAGGACGAATAATGGAGCCATTCTGCAGGAAAATAGCAAATTTTAACAACTACTAGTTTGAGAATTTAAACAATTGAGAAATAATTGAGTGGCTTACAGAAAAGCTTGTATCAAGTTATCTAGGAGTGCTGGAGCTCTTCCTTCGAATGCGCCATGTCCAATGAACTATATAAAAGCCACATTAATTTTAAATTCACAAATTTCATGATTGTGATTTTTTTTACAAATTTGTGGCTCAATTGCAAATTGCATACCTGAGCAATCCAACAGCCCACATGAATAACTGCTGCAGTTTGCCATGCGCCATCATTTCCCAGGTAAAATCTCCGTGCTGTGATTAAGCACACCAGAACCAAAAGTGCTCCAAGAGAACCAGCTCTATTTAGCATATATCATTAGATTAAACAATGATAAAATGATCCCGTGAGAAAATATAAAATAAAATTAATTTGATTATATCAAAGATTTTTTTAGATATGAAGACGAAGTGAAAATTACCTTTTATCCATCAAAATGTAAACGGCAGCGTAAAACAAAGCAGCAAATAATGCTAGATTGGCCAGGTGCACCGGAGTGGAAATAGGGGCTTCAATGGGAATATACTGCAAGAAGACCAACGCTGTCCAAAGAATTGGCCAGACACAAAAGATGTGAATGAGTTTGTTCAATCCATTGTGGTGATATGAAGCGTAAAATGTAAACTGTAAAAAACGAAATGTCAATTTGAAAATAAATCATTTGTTCTGCTTTATAGCAGAATTATACGCAACTCATCTCCTTTTAGTAAAGGATTTTTAATGTAAAAATTTATATTAAATCGATTAACATAATTACCTGTTCCTCCAAATCGGTTAAACCCATTTTGAAATTTTCTCTACAATTTTTGTATGAAACACTTGAATGAACGAACTGCACAGCGTTTGCAAGCGATCTTCTCCAGCTGACCAGCTATACTGACATTTTTTGCAAGCGTACCCAGATCACATAGACAATAGATGATAGAGCAAAATGACAGGGAATAGGGAATGGCTTCACACTTACAGTGGTCAAATAGCGCAGTGTAGGGGCAAGTGGTACATAGATTGTTAGTGCAAAGCAATACACAGTTACTTATTTGGTGGGCTTCACTTTCAACTTTACATAGCTATATGGTTATGGCATGGCTTATGACAACGATGTAATGAGATGACCCTGAAAACTTCTCACGATCTTTCGTTAGAGTTAAAATATAAATGATCATAAATATGTGTATATGTATTATATTATAATGTTAGCAGGATATTATGTTGAATAATCAACGCTAGAATTCAGCCAATTGTGATGATTGCATACTGCCAATATAACAATTTAGGTTTAAAGGTCTTGGTTTGCATAAGTGGTTGACATGCGATGTTCACCCAATTGGAACTTTGAGCTGAAGCAGTAAACATGTTTTGCCCACTTAGCAAGCCAGTAGGAACGGTACTTCATTTCGACACGTCTGTATATCTTGTCATATGAAAAATGAAGAATCAGAAATGAGTTGATTAGAATGGCGTCAGATAACATTCGAAATTTGGCTGGTAGCAATGAAATATATGATAAGATTATTACTATCGCACGTGTGATATAGCATTAAGTGAAGTAGTAATACATTTTGGTTTGCAAATTGCAATGATGACAATGATTTCATCAATAAATACGATTCTTTCACATACATATATGTATTTAATTTCCCCTTACTTTTGTCACACCAAATACTTTTAATAACGCTTGGTAAAATATAGCTTACACACTTTCTCAAAAAGATTTTTAATTTCAACAAATACACAATGCATAATAATCTATTTGCATTATTCTTACAGTCTAAACACGTAATACTTGAGGATCGGTAGGTCAAATACATTTATATAAAGTAATCTACAAGCCAACAATTCTGAATTCAAAGGCAATCTTTTTATCAAAATATTACATGAAAAATTCTCCTTAACACAAAACACTATCTACCCATACATTTATTCAATCATAATCATATAATTAACTCGGCTCGGATTAAAAAGAAAACAAGACACTAATTACTAATTAATTATCATATATTTTACTGGAGACCAGCGTCTCTAGCCATGCTACTGAAAATGGAGTCTTTGTTTTCCAAAAGGTTTGTAGGTGAGTCAAATTCGCGAATTTCTCCCTTGTCCAACACCATTACCCTGCAAACATTAGTTAAAAATTAGTACATGATTTTAAATTTTAAACTCGGAATCATGTACTTTTTTACTAAAAATCAGAATTTTTATTACTTATCGGAATCCATAATAGTATTCAGCCGATGCGCTATAGTCACCACTGTGGAATCTTTAAATTCTGCACGAATCGTTTGTTGAATTAAATCATCCGTTTCCAAATCCACTGCTGCAGTTGCTTCATCCAAAACAAGGATTTTAGTTTTCCTCAACAGAGCTCTAGCAAGACAAACTAACTGTCGCTGACCCACACTTAAGTTTTCTCCTCCTTCCGATATCTCATGTTGTAGTCCTGCAGGCAATGTCCTAGCAAAAGTTTTCAAATGAGCTAGTTCTAAAGCATGCCATATTGTTTCGTCACTTTGCTGTTCGAATGGGTCAAGGTTGATGCGGAGGGATCCTGAGAACAAGACGGGATCTTGTGGGATAATAGTTATGCGTCCACGTAAATCATGAAGTCCAAGTCGAGAAATATTCTGTCCATCAATGGTGATGGAACCTCCTGCAGCTTCCACGATTCTAAACAAGGCCAAAGTTAATGAACTTTTGCCAGCGCCAGTTCTGCCAACAATGCCAACCTGAGCATAGAAAACAAATGCACTCATATAAAATACACGTGACATTAACCAAGTAATGAATTACACAAGTTTTTCAGGTTGTACACATACCTTTTCTCCAGGCTGAATGACACAGGTCACATTCCTCAAGACCAAATCCAATCCTGGCCTGTACCGCGTTTGATAGTGGTCAAATTTCACTTCTCCTTTTTCTGGCCATCCTTCCGGTGGCTTCTTTCCATTAGTTTCCCATGATGCCTCTTGTGTTACCTCAGAATATTCCTTTACACGCTCAACAGCCACGATATTAGTTTCCACGTCGGATGTCCATCTAACCAGCATGTTTAGAGATATAGTAATTTGAAGTGCATACGACACAGATAATCCCTACAACAAAATGACACGTATGCATATAAAAACCAATTCATCTTATTGTCCGATTTTATATCATGTTGAGAAATAGGCTTAAATTACGTACCACAATACCAGCATCCAATGTCTCTCGAGACATTACTGCAAATAGGGCTGCGAAGAAAATAATCGTGTTCCCAACAGTTTCCAATCTCACCTGAAGCCAACGATTGGATACAATGGACGGATAGTAAGACACTTGATTAAGATCAACTTTGGATTCAGAGTCTAGAATAAACCTTTCTTGTTCAGTATAAGCCCTAATTGTTGTTGAGCCTGTTAAAGTTTCCTCAAAGTGGGAGTAAATTGGGGAGCGCGTCACTGACTCTAGCCTCTTCAATTGTCTGGATGTAGACACATAGAATCTCTGTACAGTACAGTCACAAAATTATGATTATTATTAGTTATCAGTCATAACTCTTATAATACATGCATTTGTATGTATGTATGAATATTATATTGTATTCGGTACCTGAACAAAATAGTATAGGACTCCTATTGGAACTATCACAGCGATAAAGATGGGTGTACTGTAGCTAATAACAAAAATGGTAGCTGCCACTCCAAAAAATGAATTCAGCCAAACTCTGAAATTAAATGGTAGCGTAGTATCTACAAAATACAAAAGTACACAATTAGCATTTAACTCAGAAAACTATCCCAACATGAAATTTTATAGCTCATTAAGTTATCTTGCAGCTTACCACAAATATCGACATCTTTTGCAAATCTATTGACAATACGACCAGAAGGAGTCACATCGAAAAAGCTTAAGGGAGCTCTCAAAATTCTTCTTAGCATTTTCAAATGCAAGAATGAAGCTGATCTCAGTGTCCCAATTGCCATTATAAAGGATCCCATAAGAATAGATACACCTTGCCCCACTCCAAGACCCCCGTAAACACCCAAAAACAGTTCTCTACTTGCACCCACAATACCTTCGCCAGTACCATTTCTGTGCATTTCCCTATCAAGTTCGTTAGCAGCAATTATTGCCGCATCTAATTTACTCGTCCACGATGACAAAAACAAATTCGAACCAACTGAGAAAGCTTGAGAAATGAAGTACATTAAACCAGTTCCAAGAAAATACAACCATCCACCAGACCGGAAGTAGTCCAGATATACCGTCAATTTCACACTTTCAGTTTCACTTTTCTCTGTTTCTATCAATTTACTTCCACCAACTTGACTACCCCTTCCACTTTTAATGGATTCTGCTGTGCTGGACTTTCTCTCTATTTCTGAAATAGTTCTTCCAACAACCCTTCGTCTTGGAGACATTCCAGACTCACTCACTCCAGCTTCACTTTCTGATCCGGAGACTCGACGCTTCTTCCTAATCTTTTCTATGTCACCCACAACGCTTTGAAGGTCTTCGAGGAGAGTAGCGTCCTCAAGTTCAGCAATGTCGTCTTCAGCGGTTTCCAAGTGCTGACGAAGAAATTCTGCGAATGCCCCTTTCCGAGCCAATAGCTCTTTGTATGTTCCACGCTCACTAATTTCTCCATCTTTGAGAACCACGATATCATCCACATGTGGTAAGTACTGTATGCCATGAGTTACCAAAACTCTTGTTTTCTTCTTGAGGAGACCTTTAGGTCCAAGAACCTTTTCAAATATGTGCTTTCCAACGTGACTGTCCACAGCAGACAGTGGGTCGTCAAATAAGTACACATCCGCATTATTGTAGGTTGCACGAGCCAGAGATACTCTTTGTTTTTGTCCACCAGATAAGTTAATTCCCTTTTCTCCGATTTCCGTTTTGTCGCCGGCTGGAAGAATTTCAAAGTCTGGCTTTAGAGCACAAGCTTCCACACAGCGGTCATATTTCGCCGGTTCAAATTGCTTTCCAAATAGAATATTGTTTCTCAGCGTAGCGTTTTGGATCCAAGCTTGTTGAGCAACGTATGCAATGGAGCCCTTTGTATTCACTCGGCCACTGATTTTATCCAGTTCTCCTAGCATTGCTGATAACAGTGTTGACTTTCCTGTGAAGTCACATAAAAATAGAAATTAAACGCTGAAAAATATAACGAAATCTAACAGCAATAACGAAAAATCTAGTACCTGCGCCAACACTTCCAACAATTGCAACTAAAGAGCCTGGTTTAATTCTCAAGTTTATGTCTCTTAAGGTTGTCGTCTCAGGTTCCCAGGAAAATGTACCATGTTCAATTACAATTGGATCCACTATAAAGAATCAAACATTATATCTTAGTTTTTTGAAACACGAATAGTTTTTTGTACTTGACAAACAGTCATTTTATATGTACCTTCGCGTTCATCATGAGTAACGGCATCTTGGTCAATTTCTTCAGCATTCATGTATTTGTTCAGTCTTTTTATACTGACTCCAGCTTGTACAAAGAAGACAATGATCATGGGCTGTCATGAAACAATTTGAAAGAAAAGATTTAAGCATTTTTGCAGATGTCACAGTCATTGTGTGCTAAGATGCAAGATGGAATCAAAAAAGTTTACTTACCAAAAATGTCAACGGTAAACTCATGACATTAAACAAGCTCATACTCACAAAGGCTACTTGACTGTCTAATTTATTATTGGAATCCACCAAGACGTATGTTCCAAAAGTGAACAAGGCAACCTAAAAAATATTAAATTGATTACTTGAGGGGAACTTCGTATATGCTTACTGTTTATATATGTTGTAAACATTTAAAATTAATACCATGAAAGGTGCACAGGTCCACAAAAATGATGAAGCTGCAGTAAGATAAGCTGTCTTTTTCAAAATCTCAATTTCATCTTTCCTGATTTTCAAAACCTGGTTCTCAAAACTCGGCTCCCAGGCGTACAGCTTCAGAACTTTGATGCCTGTTTAGATTAGCATTCAATGCAATTAGTCACATGAATGTACTTAAAGTAATTTGATGTGTTGATGCTAAATACTTCATAAAATCATCATACCTGATAAAATTTCATTCATCATTTTAACTCGCAAGTCCTTCTTTTTCATTTGCATAATTTGAAGTTTCCTTGCTTTAGCTGCAATCCAAGCATTAGCTGGAAGAAGAAGAACCATAACACCTAGTCCTGCTAAAGAAGATGGTCCCAATATTCCCCACAGGAAGTACAACGCCACAGCAATTTGAAATGGTGCTGACCACATCATGTTAACAAAGGGAATCAAGTCCATAATTTTCTGAACGTCTACACTCATCAAATTTACAATTTCTCCAGTGGAGCTTTCCCTCTTGGCGGCATTTGATAAAAGTAATGCTTTTCTGTAAATGGCACTAATTAACGCAGTCCTAACACGCATTGCCGATAAATACATGCGATGTGAGTACTGAACTGTGATCATTGTTGAAAAGAAGGCACTGGCAAATAACAAAACTGCGTAAGCGATTCCTTTCCATGTTTCTTGGTCTGAACTTGTAAACTGTATCAGCAAACTGGAATTAAAATGAAAAATAGACTTTAAAAATTTAAATAGCTTAAAAAAGAAAGAGCTTAGTATATTTTCATCTTATAACTGGTGCACATACTCCAAAATTTGAGGACTGACAAAAGCCAGTGAATCCGGAATCAGTTTAAGTAATGAGCCAAAAATGAACATGCCACCGAAAGCTCTAAACAAAGCAGGAAGGACACTGGTGAAATCTTGCTCTTCCTTCTTTCTCGTCTTGGCTAGTTGAACAGAGCCTGCACCGTTAATCTTTCCGTATTTTGCTTGACCTTCAGCTTTTCTAAAAGAACAAAGAATATACACAGTTAGATGAGAATCCAAAACTGGGGCATCATGAGACATGCAAGTTGCTTCAGAAATATTAAGTAAACTCACTTAATACGACGCAAATTAGACTTGCTCAGCTCCTTACTCCAATATTTATCAAATTTTGGGACAACTGATCTTGATTTATCATCTGGATTAAGGTCCCACAGGTCCTTGTACTCAAGTGGCTTTCGATATCCTCTCCAAGTTAAGCCAGAAAACCAACTGAACAATTGTCGTGAAAGGTAAGATGAATATATTTCAGGGCAAGGATTCTGGATAAGAAAAATTTCAATTCAGCCAATGATTTCAAAATTTATAACATGAATGAATGAGTTGTGCATTATTTGGATCAATCACCAACCTGGATAGTTTGGGTTTGCGTATCCATTGTATACTTTGGTCTAACATCTGCCCAGCAGTTGATTAACATCATTCCCACAACTAACGGCAAATAGGAAACTTCAACTACGTAGGCCATTACTTCTACTGGTTCGTTGAAACGGTTTGTAATCACAGTTCGGAATCGTACTCCCTGACAAATGGACATGAGTAGCCAGAACACAAATTGGACACCTGAACTTTGCACTCCTTTCCGAAGGGCGAACGTTAGAAGAATTAAGTAATAAATCTAAAAAACATGAAAAGTAAAAAAATAAGTTGACTTCTTCAGAATTACAAAGCAGAATGACATACAATGCACCCAGTAGAGAATGAACTATTTGTGCTTACATAAGTTGAAATTTTAACAACTGGCGAAACCAAGTCCACCGGGTAAATATAGTCTGCCTCCCTTGGAAAAATAGCCTCTTGCAACATAATAACATCTAATATAATAAGTAACAGGGTGACTATAATCTTCGCTACATTCAAGGGACTCCTAGGAATTTGCCGGGATTTGTTAACATAGCTGTAGTAGATATCCAATATTGAGGCTACCCAGAGAAACCCGCATGGTACCCAAACCAGAACGGTCTTTTCAAAGCATGGCGTCAGATCTGGATTACTAGTATTCCAGGTTAACTGGTAATCCTAAATGGTATAAAATAGTAACATTATTTATTACAAGAAAACAATTAAATCATATTAATCAGTCTACCAAAAGAAATCATAAAAAAATACATACCCAGAAATCTGATCCACAAAATTCATCCATTCTGAAGCTTATTTGTTCGAAAACTTTGTACCAAAAATACTTCTATGATGAATAGTTTAATCGATTTCCAACGTCATCTCATCTTGGTAAACTTATCTGTAAATATTCAAACGTACAAAGCAATTAATTTCACCCTACACATCTGATTCAATACTCCTTTTGCTTCCATTGCAATAAGCAAGTGGCCACACGTGTATGGTGCACAATTACCTAATTATCTATTCTATCAATATTATTACGGCTGCTTTACAGTAAAGTTGCAAGGATAAGTGCAATGCAAGCGTTTCCACTTTCTGCAATCAATGTCAATCATGAAGGAAACTAATTGGCTTGTGTACTGCTTTATTCAGCATGCAAAATTTCTTTTACATGAAACTTCTCTACCAACCAACTCTACAATTTTTGCCTAATTGCTAACCTATAAAAATTGCTTTATCGACGCTGTTATACCTTATCTCATATATTAACTTGTGACTCGTCGCAGTTCTCATTATCGCTCAGTAAACATGAATTGAATACACCCACAATCGACACAGGGATAACAGCATAACATGTTCGTTTCTGTTTTCAGTATTTAAGCGATAAAAAAACATTTTTTTCATGATACATTCTTTTGATTTGTATTTGTATCCATGAAATAATTCCAGCTTCTTGTATCAAGCCAAAATTGATATGAAATCTGGGTGAAAATGCACAGCACAACACAATACTTTGAATGGATATGTACAAAAATCTTAATGCATTGTGGACATTGAGGAGACACTTTTCCACAAATGACAATGTGCATAAATATTACACGTATTTTGATGCAAATACGATTATCAAATTGTGACAACTAATGTGTAATCTATTATCTTTCTGAGATTTCAATTGGAACTGACAACTGCTGATTGTATGAAAATGATCAATGAGTGGCCTGGATATCGTTACACTTTGTGATCTATTCACCTACTCTATTTTGACATGTCGTGTTGTGTTTCATATGTATAACTTAATCAGTAGCAGGAACTCAATTAAATAAACTCTCCCATAACGTTTTTTATTTGAAAGAGCAAATAAAACTGATTGCAAAGTGTTATATCGCTAAACAAGCTCTGGAAATAAAAACTGATTTAACTTGATTGTATGCTTAAAAAACACATACCAACTCAGACGACAAAAAAATTCACACCTCATTCAGTCAGATTACTTGAAGTAAATAAGTTATAAAAAGTATACTATGGCATGGCATTTCTCAAATCAGACTGACTGACCAAAATCAAGTGGACAATGGACTTGTCATAGTCATCATGAGCTTATTGCTGTTGACTTTATGTCTGTTTAATTTAAGACACATACATGATACATGTGCTTGAAAGAATGAAGAAGTGTGACTGAGACGTAAGAAATGAAAAATAAGATCCAATGTCCGTCTGTAACAAAAATTCCATACCATAATTCCATTCTAAAAACATGGTCAGTATGGTAAAACCTCATGTTTGTATGCACAAAAAACAAAGTTATCTCTTTTGGGTTTCAAAAATCGTTGTTGTAATTGTAAACTTTATAATGTTTGTTTAGTCCTTGCCTTTTAGCATTAAACATGAGATGAGAACCACACGAGTATTGGTTTTTTACTGGTACGTTATGAGTTTTTTAAACATTATATCCGATTGTACAAAGTAAATACAAAATACGATGACTTTGCTTCCATTCACAAATAGAAATCCTGTAGTGAAGAAGCATGTCATCGTAGATACAGAAAACTCTTATGTAGCCATGCGGTAAAATTTCGCAAAAAATATCTAACTTCATTTTCATACGTTGAAAATGTGATTCAGCATAAACCACCAACAATGATTATGATGTAATATGTAATTCTGTAGCCTACATTGAAATTTTCAGAAATTACAAGCGGTTCCAGTCTATTCTTTTTAGCACTTACTATATCCTAATATAAAATAAAATTTTATAGTTGTAATTAC
>JAQFXM010006698.1:0-12855 GCA_034693345.1 Entomobrya multifasciata | reverse complement strand
AATGCAACAGCCTTGTGGGGAGCGCAGAATACTCTCCCTTTTAAACGGATAATGTACCAAGCTAAAATCTTCTCATGTGAAAAAATCACATAATAATTTGTTCTTTTAGTTCCAATATATCTAAACAGATGGTGTAACAAGAAAAGTAGGTATAAACTTCAGCTTTTGGCTTTGTTTTGCACAATGATGAGTTTTAGGATAGGGTCTTATACTAAAAGCATTACAAATTTGTTCTCACATTTTTGATTGTACTACACAAAAATTCACACAAACGGACTAAAATTGCATGCATGGAAGTATCACATATCTTTTGCTATGAAGACTGTTTTTTAAGTCAATATGGTTTATTTGCTTCATAAATTCGATAGTATGTAGTATAGAAAATTTTATTTATTAAATATATAATTTTTCATGTGTAAATTTTTATTAATTTGGCGAAACGAATGAAATTTAGACGTAAAAAACGTACTTTATGAACTACACAAACTATTAACTTTACAATAAAAAATTTTGCCTTTACAATATTGCGTCATTTTGAATATTTTTACATTTGCTTATATTATCAAAATAATCCTCAAACTGGTTCACAAATTAACCTGCTTCAGTGAATTCCAAATACGTATTTTCCTTTTATCCATATTTATTTTTTTGCAAATGAGACTTAATATTTTTATCCAGCATACAAAAGTACGAATCCTGGTTTGAATTGAATCTGGTACCTACCAGTCTGCATGTAAAAGTTTTACATTTTTATTTTCAAGCACGCAATATTTTAAAAGTTAACCATCTGCCTACGTTTTTATACAACGTTTTATTAAATAGCTTAGATTAGAATCTAAGTCAGTCGGCTTAAATATATTATATTTAGAATCTTCGGTCTTTTGAACAAAACAAACCAGTTCACTGAATATGTGATCTGAATTTAATTAATCTCGCCTTAAACTTCCTTTTTAATCCATATGCTTACCCAATCTCTAATCCAATTTTTGTTTTTGATTTATGAAATTTTCCAGGGTGGTTAGATTAACACTGAAAACATGTAATTAAAATCTCACCCAACTTAAAAACAAATACTGAAAAAATAACTTATTACAAAATAATAACTTTTTTGTTTCTAAAATTTCGTATTCATAGTTTTTAGAGCACAATATATGTACATAATATTGTTGAAGTACTACAGTAGCATCTTTTTTTTTAAATAAATTTTTATTGAAATTTATTGTTGCGTAGCATAATAAATAGATGAATCATTCCTCCTTTTTGCTTGGCTAGTTTTGTGATTTTCAGCACTCGTATCATTATGTAATCAAGCTGTCATTCTCACCTTTCATACATACTATTATAAATTCTACTCGCTTTATAAATAAAACTGGTTTGAATGATAACCACTTTCCCACAATTTTTCCCTCCAGCCAGTTAGTATCTGGTTCCATCATCAATTTATATTTTTATACCTTGTTAGAATACTCATAAGCTTTTGTTCAACAAAACCACTATCAATTAATTAACTCACATAAATTTTTCTCGTACTGAGCGTTGAACTTGTGCTCTTGATGTGTTAATAGCTCATTCCATTTTTGTCTGTGGTCAAGTACTCTTCTCTTCTCTATAAAAATATTTACAATGGTAAAATATGAAGTTGAAATTTAAAAACGTTACCAAATATCACAGATTTTTAGTTAAGTTTTTAGTTTTATTAGTTGTGTGCCAGTGTACAATAGCCAGTGATAATGATGATAGTGAAGTTGTTGTGTTTTATGAAGATTCGCAATTTACTGGAGATCGTTTATATTTGACATTAGGCACGGGTTGCTATACAATTAGTTGGGATTGGGATAATCGAATAAGTTCGGTGGATGTACAAGGCAGTTGTATTATGGCTTATGATAAAACAAATTGCAGAGGTTCAGGAGTTAGGTTGCAGTCGAATGTTGACGATTTAAGGAGGATAGTATTTGATGATAAAATGTCGTCTTTGAGTGTGTGTACTATTGCTAATGGTGGAATTGATCGGCCAAGATATTTTAGTGGATCAAGGTCAAACAATGGATTGGGTAAGTATTCGATTTACTAGAAACCGATATTCGATGTCAAATGACTTAGTATTCGAATAAGTTATATTTTATGTGTATTTATATTTATTTTTTTTATAGTTTATATGCATTTTGTTATATTTTTAGAAATTTGGAAAGTTGGACTAGAAGAGCACAACAGGTTATTAGACGATCTAAAATTCCAATTGATTATACAATTTATTACAGTTATTTGTATAAAAATTAAAACGTTTGTTTTGGTTTACATTCGAATTTGGGTTTTTGGTTGTTTTTAGGTATCGAAAACGTCACGGCGTTCCACCATTACATGGAGATCGACAGCTACACGATGATGCCCAAGAACATGCAGACTACCTTGCGAGAAATAATAAATTTGAGCTTTCGCCTGGAAATAAATACGGGGAGAATTTGTCCACAAGCTATGAAGAGGATAAATTAGATGCAGTTCGTGAAGTAGTAAAACGTTGGTATGATAAAATAGAATATTATAATTTTCGAAATCCGAAGGCTAACAGGGAAAGACCTAAAAGTGAGCAGTTTAGTAGTATTGTATGGAAATCGACTACTCATATGGGTATCGGTGTGGCTAAAAATAAAATAGAAGATAAATGGGTAGTCGTAGTATTTTATGATCCTGGAGCTACCAGAAGTCGATACAGGGAGAACGTTCCTTTTCCATTGTAAATATTAAGATTCGACAACTGTTAGGGTTATTGATTTCTTTTCAGTTCTTTAAGAGCTTTAAAGATTTTTGGGGCTCTTATTACACATAATATCATGAATTGAATTTCATTATAGGTGTACGGAAAGTTTTAAAATAACGAATTCACCCCAAATCAGATTTGATCTTGTATTCACTAACTTTAGTGGTTGAATTATATGTGTATTCTGTTATGTCAAATATTTTAACATAATTTTAAATCATTTTCACAAGTTTGACAAAATTTTAAGGTTATTTTAAGGTTTATTTTACTTAAATGGATATACACCGCATATTTTGATTTTCACTCTATTAAAACTTTGCTGCTTTATAAAGAATAAATTAAATATTGCTATTTGTGCCTTCACTTGCGAAATATGGGATATGCTATAAAAGCTTCATACCGAATCAGTTAAAATAACGAATCCTTGTCCTATCTAAAATAACTTTGTTGCATAGGCTCTTCTAAAATGTAAAATTAATAATTTATCACATTTAGACAGACAAGTTTAACATTTTTGTGGACAAGTAAAACCATAAATGTATTGCATTACGACCCTGAACATGTTCTGAAAGTTAAAATTGAAAACCGGAACAGCCGCTTACATTTTAAAAGGACGATATATGTATTCATAGTATGCTATTTTAGATATTTTATGTAAAGCTGGTGCCTTGTCCACTAAATAATAAATGGCTCGTGTAAAACATCGAATGCAGGGTCCAGTCCTTTTGAAGAAAAAAACATTTTAATAATTTATCGTTTGGAAAATTTAAAAAAAGATGACAACCTACAAGAGTCCCAACCCAGAACAAAAAAGGATATACTCAACCTAATCTACTCAAAGAATAAAGACTACATAAACTGAATTTTATGTCTCATGATTTATAATTTTTTAAATCACCAGCTTTCACTTACTCAAATGATCACAGTTGAAAATTGTGTTCAATTTTGAATCAAGTTCTTATCCTTAATCGATTGCTTTTTATAAAGCCCCAATTTTTGTTCCAAAATGTTCACCGATCAAATGGCAAAACGAGTTATATTCATAGTCAAATTTCTCAACAATCTACACACTCTTCCCTACAAAATTGATCGAAACTCAAGAAAATTCTACGTTGATCTCCAATCTCACTGTCTTGTAGCACATTCTTTCCTATGGACACTTTGCTACGTAATATTTCTCCTTCCGGAAAACTTATACCATCTCTACACCTCCCACCACATCGACCAGTTCAACTTCACAGTTTTAATTTTGATATGCGCTTCCGGTGCCACATTCATCTTTGCCGTTATCGCCCTTCGACCTCGTGGACTTTGTCAATTTTTAAACGCCACATTTATATTCCTCCAGGAATTCCCTAAAACATTTATGCCCACATACGACTTTAGTATAGACGCCCGTTTTAACCAAATTCTAGAATATTTCTCGTTCACCCTTTTTTGTGGTTGTTGTGGTCTAGGTGCAATAATTGGATTAGATAGTTTCCTTCGACCGAATTCTCCAACATATTTGTTATTTGGTATTGACGAACAATTTCTATCATTTCCTATTCGAATATTAGCAAGTAGCTGGTTCACATTTTTTGCTTTGGGATTTACCGGACTATTTGGTTACGTATCATATATCTCTGTACTATTTTCTCACTTCTTTTTAGACATAATCAGAAAAGAGATACGACTTGGTAGAAATTCATATAAAACTATTAACTCTCTTAGATCCAATCCTACTAACTTAATACACACTTGGCGATCCCTTCAAATTCTAGTGATTATATTAAATCATGAAATACTTTACAATTGTCTTATATTCGTACAATTTATGTTTACAATAATAATTATATTTTGTATTGTGACCTTATCATATCAATGGGATTTAAATGGAAATATTGTCAAAATAGTTTTGATTATATTTACAATTGCTGTGTTTGTAGGCTGGTCGTTTTTTCTAACTGTTGGAGGATATTTGTGGAAGTGGAGCGACCAAACTATGAAAAGTTGGAAAAGACAGTATTGGCAAGTTAAAAAGGATTGGTTATACGTTAAAAAGTTTAAGAAAAGTTGTAAACCATTATTTTTAGCGGATGAGAGAAGATATATTTTAAAACCTGTAACGGTATTACTATTTGTAAGAAAATTAAGTCAGAATATTGTTAGAGCGATGGTTACATATGGGAAAATGTTTGGTAGTGTAAAATAATCACAATCATAAATATGTTATGAAAATTTAAATAGCAATTTTTCACTGTTTTAATATTTATTCAGATATTTTATCCAATACAATATACCATGCTGCTTTTGTGCTAATATTTTTCATATTAAAGGGGAAATCATATAGGCATGCTTGGAGAATATAAATCTGCTTTTGTTTTTGTCATCCAACACGGCACCTTAAAATGTACGTCTCAAACAAATCACAAAGCAAGGTGCACTTTTAACAAATATGTAAGTTGTAATCTTAGTCGACAAGGAAATAGTATACACCCATATTCGTTTGAATTTTTAAAGCCAAGACCATTAAACTATCAAGCAGTCTTTCCTTTTTCCAGACTACTATTCAGTATTGAACTTAATTTACTCAAACAGATTTATTCATAAGTTGATAAAAATGTAATTCAATCGAAATATTGGCAAATGCCTAAAATTATCTTGAAGCTTATTCCATAAAAATGCACTTTTGAGCCATTTGCTTATGTTATTCGCTTACCGTTTTAATTACGTTTTCTAAAGAAAAAAAACATTAGCAAGTTTTTATCACAATTCGAGACAATATTTTCATAACTTTATATATACCACTAATGAAAGTTAACAGACATCATTATGAGATTTATTACTATCCCAACTTTATCTCAGTTTATTCTGGATATGCACTTACGTACATAAATATGAATACAGTTCGTTGTAGTTTTCTGGGGAATTTGCTGTAATTGCGATATGTTTTAATAAACTAAATTCCAAACACATAGTATGCAACGTCATAAAAATTGAGAAAAGTGTTGAAATAACGTGTAACGAATCTTTCCGAATGTGTGGAACTTTTCAGTCGAATATGTTTATTAAATAGATTGATACTGGAAACATACAATATTTAAAAATATTTATTCAACCATATGAACCAATAGGGTTTTCTTTGTTAATTTATTTAGCCACGAATTGTATTGGAATATGCCTTTTATGCGTATCTGAAACTGAGGTTAAAGTGTTAGTTTCATAGCCAGTTTTGTATTGACAATGCTTTCGTTTCGGTGGAAAATCAGCTGAAGTATTTTACTTATATCAATCAATAAAAGACATATTTTATCTATGCATTTAATTATAATAATTATAGATTTTCCTTACAAATTGTTTCATGCTTGTTTTGCTTCACTTGAGAATTCTGCCTAAAATGTTAAAACGATGAAAACAAAGTGTGGAAAATTCATTCGAATTTTCAAAGGATTACTATAAAAAATATTTTGGTTACACTTTTCACAAAGGAAAAAAAAATTCACGACCGTTTTATTTAATTTTTAATTGGCTTCACTAGCGAGGTGGTTTCGTTTTTGTATATTCGTTTGAATCTTTTTGAGACCATTTTTTCACTGAAAAGAATACCACAAAATTTACAAAGAAGCCGTATAGGTCTAGTGAAATGGAAAGTGCGCAATCCTAGTTTTCAGAAATAAAATGAAATGTTAGCAACAAATCGTTCTCCCTGGTATATATTCTAATACTTTCATTTTATTTCGGTATATAAATTTGAAAAAATGGACTTGATGAGCTTACCTGAGTTTGATGACTAGTTAATATGCTATTCGCTTTGTCCAGCAAGTATAATTCATAGTACGAGCGTTTTTCTTTTTTTAATTAAATTTTTATAGCGTCCCACATTACAAACTAATACTCAGAAGAATAAAAATGCTCAAGAGCTTACAGTCTACCTGGCACTTACTAACCCATTTGAGCTTTCACCTAAAACTCAATACGGATAACAAGGAGTGTAATGGACAAAATAGTCCAATAAGTTGATTAGCTAATTTTTTAAGTAGTAAAGGTATTCAAACGATTATGTATAATATTAATGTACTCATTATGGAAAGATGAAGACCTTTTAATGAGTACTTTTCTTTCAAAGTGCAGTTATTTCCATTTTGCTTCCAATTTTCGTGTATTAACTTCTTAGCTATTATTAATTACTCAAAGTTAAGGATCAAATAACTCGAAGTTGCCTTTCAAAATTTCAAACTGACATGTCACATAAACTCGAACAAACGTTTTGAAATTAAGTTCCAAATTACGCGAGTTTACGTTTCAAATTACTCGAAATCACTTTCCTAATAACTCAAATTTACGTTTCAAATTGGTCAAATAGGCGTTCAAATTCGATCGAATTCAAGTTTTAAAATACACCAGGATATTAAACACTAAACCATTGTATCAACTTTATTCTGCTTAGGTGTCACACACAAATATATTAGTAAGCAATTTTATGGGTAATAAAAATATAACTAAAATCCGTGAAATCAAATTTTTTCGATGGCTGGTGTCCCCAAAAACAATGCACACTAAGACAAAACATGGTTTTCCTAAATCAATTTTTGACTTGCCTTGACTTTTGATTTTTATGATAAAAAGTCACTTATTTATTTGTAAACTAGCATAAAGGAAACTTTTTGAGACGTTCCACTTATTTTTCAGTTTGCACAAACCTATGGTGCGTAAAAGCTACCCAACTTTTTAATTACCGTTTTCAAAGATGATGCTTCTTACCACAATCAAATTTACTGCGTTACCAAGGAAACAAACCTGATATATATGTTGGTTGACAACATGTTTTGGTATATTATGTGTCTAATGTTTCATAAAAAATACTAAAAGTAAACTTAACTTGATTATTCTGGAGCAATAAACTTTTGTTTTTGAAATACATCAACCAAAAATACGTTTAGCTTGACGTAAGAGATCATTTTCTGTGTAATATGAAAGTATGACGAAAAAATAGTTTCTTGATTATCTCCATCAACTTTATTTATGCAGGTTTTAGCGTGCAGGTTAAAAGGAATCCATTCATTAGCCTGTGCTTCTATTCTAAAGAACCAGTGTTTGGCCATGGGTTCATTACAGTTGATTTTTTTGTTTTTGTATGCCACACGCTACAGAAATTAGAGAGCTTCTGACATGAGAGAATGTCTTGAGGGAAATTAAAAAAAGATCTAAAGAATTGTAACTCAGTTTTCAACCTTTTTGATGTCTACACATGCATGTTACTTTTCAGAAGTGTGTTTAGGGAGTAGAAAATTATTACATATGTATACAAAATAATTAAGTTTGCTACCCACAGTGATTCTGTTGAAGTTTTTTTTTCCTGGAAGCAAAGTTTATTCTACTCTACTAGATTGAACTTCTGTACAAAAGAATTTTACGGACTTCTAGAAGCGCTCGTGTAGGTTGTATATATGTTAATGCTTTTGTTAAACAAGGAAATTAAAATGTTGGTTTTAGGATAAAAAGTTTTTTTATTACATTCTCTATTGCTTTTACATTATTATTACTAAGCATGCATGGGAAATATTAATTATGTGAAGTAAAAAATTGGGGTTTATAATCATCAACTTATTTAGCAACTCACTTTTGTCATTGATTTTAAGTATATTTCGTTTGAAGTTTGGCAGTTGCGGTATATTTTTATGGCAAGTGGATTAAATGCGTGGTTAATATCCTTGACTTTTAAAAGAGAAAATAAAGTGGTTTTTGAATGAGTCAACCAACTAATTAATTTTTTCTAAAAGACATTCCATATTTGAGTTGAAAATGGTACATGAGAAATACATACGCCTTTTTTATACATTCGTAAATTGTTTGTTAAAGTCAAGAGTTTTTTTATGCTATTGATTGTAAGTCTGGACGTTTTTGTTGTTGGTTTTCATGAGTTTGTATAGAAAAGTTAGCATTGTCCCGATTTTGGAAGGTAAACGTTAGTCGAAAAGTACACACGAAAAGGGAATATTTTCCAGTTTATCATACATTTTTTAGTGTTTTACTTTTTATTTAGCTTGTGGAAAAATATGCTAAATTAAAAATACATAGCATTGTGCATTCATAATTTATGTATAGCATTTTGAGCACTCTAATATGTAAAAATTTAATCGTCAAAGGACACACGTAAGCTTCAAAAAGAGCATCTCAATGTGCCCCGACATTTTTACCTTTTACTGTACTGTTGTCATAGTTTTGTTTGTGAAAAAGTACGATAATTTTGTAAGCGCATTTGTAATATTGGAAAATGTCTTTGGAATAATTTTTAAAAAATAAACTAATTGTTAAATAATTATATTCGATCAAAATATACATGAAAATAAGATGGTTGGTATAAGAATTCTATTTATAAGGTGCCAATGGATTATATATTTCAGAGGAAATTTTTGCACCACTGAAACTCAATATTCGAAACATTTTCGATTTAAGTATTGATACTTTTTTGTTGATGGTCATTTACTATGACAGTGAATTTGAAAAATAAGGATGCCAAAACAAAAACTTTCAAGTTGCTTCTACTGTTATCAATTGTGGGCATAATATATAGCCTGACAATGCAATACGAATGAAAACAAAGTTTTGACTTGTTATTTTACGATGAAATTTTTATCCTTTTGATATGCATATGAGTATTTTTAACGGAAATGAAGAAAGTTTTTTTACGGGAATTGATTTAATTAATTGATAGATGATTTTTACTCGTTTTATTGAACATTTCACCTTTCTTAGATGACGTAATAATCATAAGCCGTTCAGTATATAAATCCATAGTAGAGATGTAAAAAATTCTAACTCACCAACTGTTTTTTGGGGAGATCTAGTACAATGATCTGCAGTCATAACAAATTTTATTTTGGAGGTGCTTCAGGTACCCCAATGTAATTAAATACTCATTAAGATTATCCAATGTAAATTCAAACTGGTGGATGTTCACTTTTTGTTAGTAGAATTGTGTTTGTCAGGGTACTTTTTTCATAGTTAGAGTTCATTGGGTACATAGAGTAACCTAGAATAAATAATTTCATTGAAAGACGTGCCACCCCATTAAAATAATTATTGTTTACATCAGAGCTACATTATATGATTGTAAGAGATATTGAAGCTCAGTTCTTCTAAAAACCATCTAAACGTTATATAATCCAGAGTTTCTGTACAGAATCTATATATGATTTCAGTGCCAGCTTAATTCCTTTACATTTGACGTTTAAAAAAAAGTTTTTATAAAACTATTTCCTTTTTACGTGTTTTTAATTCTGTTTCATTGTGAGCTAATTTAAATGCTTGATCAAGTGAAAAAAGCTTATATTCTTCTAGCCACATTAACTATTGGACTGGCTCATGTATTTTAGACTCTTTTTGACTTGAATATAATGTTTCCTATTTTATTATCGTTTTCACACTAAAGTAATAAACTTGTTTTTTTACATAAATAGCTTAATCGTAAGCTTACCAGGATAAAAATATTGAACCCAATGAACTCTTACCATGTCACATAAAAAACTAACTACTAGTTTTAATTAACATACAAATGTAAGTAACAGCAACGAGCATGCTTGCATTTGTGTGGTTCAGAAGTAGCAATAAATAGAAAAAGTCTATATTTTTTTACTCGTTTTACAGAGAAATACGTCCATATTAAATATAAACAAAGCTATTCATCTCTATGTATCAATTTTAAGTGATAAGATAAAAAATGTAGACAACAAAACAAATTAAAGTTGTGTTAAAGACAGGAAACATTACGAAAAAATGGCATTCTCACTCGTTAAACATTGCAAAATGAAATTTGGTGTTTTGTGTACCACAGGCTAAGTGCTTACTCACAAACATTATTTTTAACTTTTAAAGATGATTATCCAGTTAAAACAGCCATTTTTACAAATTCACAGACTCATCGTACATATCCTCAAAAATGCCGTCAAAGTTAAAAGATTTTCCTGTGGCATCCAACCATAACAATACACAAATACTACACACATAAAACCCAATAAAAACATCATTTTTATTTCTTTTTCATCCCTCATAAATAAATGATAAACATGAGCCATTAACCTTTCGATTATTAAGCGTTGTTGTACGTACTCTGAAAATATTCGGTATACCGAACTTAAAATGTTGCTTTAAAACAAAACTTTGCTAAAACTTTGATCTTTCACGTTCTTATTTCATAAGTAAAACTAACACAGAAAAAAATTTAGCCAAAAACTATATGCATCAAATGCACGAGATGTTTTGGAAAGATAGTAAAACGTTGGTAAAACTCGAATGGTCTATTTTGACCTTGGAACTCCTCAAACCAATCAGAGTAGACGTACAAGTGTGTAATTTTGTTGTTAAATCTGAAACTGGTATAAAATATTCAACAATATTTTACGCTAGACATTAAATCATCAAAAAAATTATGTTGAAGTTAGTAACCATTTTTTTTGTTTATCAGAAAAGATCACTTTCTTCGAAAATATTATCCATATTTCACTAATCTTAAAGTATACCCGACATTTCGCTTTGTGTTTTTTTGTGAATCAAAAAGTGTTTTGTTTTATTTCAAAACTGTACCCACTAACCTTTTTCCACTTTCTTTTCAATTATTAAGTAGTTTTTCAACTTGTCAAGCTATAATTACTAATGCAAATTGAGAACACAAGCTTCCAAACATACCACTACACAAAATATACTTGTCTTTGCCAATATTTTTATTTACAAAAATAACACAACTTGGCATGCTGATGCATTCACATTTTTATTTATTAATACTTTTAAATTACAAATGATTCACAATCTAAGCTCTACAGCTGCACAAAAACATCACTTGGCTTTAGTAACCCGATTTTTATCATTGTGACGACAACATATGCACTTGTTTTTTTTTGAAGAAATGAATGTTAGATTGTATGATAAAGAAAAAGACTCATACTGATATGATAACTACAAAACCATGGTTAAAAAATAGAAGGTTTTTGGGTACATGGTAAACTCTAACAAAACCACGTGCCTTGTAAAACTTAACCCATAGTAAATAAAGCCGCTGTGACAGCGACCATAATGACGTCGCTGCGATGATAATATTGCGACAAATGTCAGTGATGAACATTGATGCTGCCAATGAAAAATGATTTCGAATAATATGTCACATGGCATATGTTTGGACATTGCAACCTTTGACCCCGATTTCTGACCCAACGTGGTCACATTGACCTAATACTGACAAATGATTCTTGATTTACTTGACGAGGGCTTTCAATTGAGCTTTTACAATGTACACTATGTCTACGTCCAAAAAATTCGACTTTGACCTTTGACCTCGGGGTTGACCCTGGGGGCTGAAAATCAAAAGGGATCTTGCCCTTGACCATAGTGATCCACACACCAAATTCGAGCGAAATCGGTCAACGCGTTCATAAGTTATCGTGTCTACAGATGGACAGACGCACAGACAGACAGACAAACATGATAAAGTCAATACTTGCTGACGCTTCGCTTTCAGCGGCGTAATAACACGTATCCGAGACAAGAATAATTAGTTTTATCCGGTTATAAAAGCAGTTGCAGAAAAACATCATGGAATTCCAAAGTTTAAACACGTGCATGCTAAACCTTCTTGCCAAACGAAAGACCACATTTCAAGAAACTTTACATTGGCTTACGTCATTTCTACCAATACGTTTTATTACAAACGGGTATTTTAGTTTATACAGCTTTGCACTCCATTTTTTTGTGCAAAGGTATAAAACTTAAAATAGTTTAACGACTTTTCAACGATTTTTCAAAATTTAATTTTTCATTTAGAAAATATCGTTGCTAAATTGGTTATTATGTAGATAATACCGTGTAACAAAACCAATAAAACTGTTACCTAACAGTTTTAAAATTGCAAAATTCATTTTTAACTATTTATTTCCTATTCCGCAAAAAAGGAAAAAAAGAAGACACGTGTATGGTATACTTTGTAACATGTGCCATTCTCCAATTAAATTATCAAAGTGTTTTTCTAGTATCTTAGTAGCATCAACCACAAAAAAAGAAGAAAATACAAGTTTACAAAATTCTTTCAACTTTTTGTATACCTTTTTTTTCCTGCACATGTGGTG